>WTXK01000124.1:0-121481 GCA_025769895.1 Lactarius psammicola
CCGCTGCGCGGCGGGGTAAAGACGCACCCGAGAGCGTGTAGGAGGTCCGCAGAGCCGCTGGATGACGTGGACGCGCCACTGCCGTGCTACAAAACGTTCACCGTTGTTACGATGTAGTAGTGATATGATTAAGAGATGTGGATATGCTACCTTTATCACGCGTGCGCCTGCACCCGCCGCGATGATGGCGGCGGTCGTGCTGACGTTGAAAGTGTTGTGTCCGTCGCCGCCCGTGCCGACGACGTCGACGATGAAGTGCTTATCTGCGTCATTGACGATGGCTGGGATGGAGCGCGAATAAACGAAAGAGGCGGCGGCGAGGAGGAGGTCTTCGCGTAGCTCTACACGAGCGACGGCGAGTCCCGTAAGGAACGCGCCGACCTGCTCTGGGAGGGCGGCGCCGGGTGTGACGACGTGATTGATGGCGAGTTGGATGTCTGTATCGCTGAACTCGAGGGGTGTTTTGATGAGCTTTGACAAGATCAGTTTAAAGCTGGCTGGATTGAGGTCCGACTGAGACATGATCGTGGCCTGTAAAATTTTTTGATTAGATTTTATATCATCTCTGGTTTGTCTAGAAACGATGTCTGCACTCGGTCGGAGAGCTCATCGACTGGCACCTCGTATAGCCTAACTGATTCGTTCATAGATGCCAATACTCTCGACGGCCGTCTGCTCTTTGCGATCCCCAAGAAAGGCATGCCGATCTAGCCATCTTGTCCTACTTGGCCTTGACCGCCGATTCGCAGGTCGTCTTCACGAAAAGTGCTTAGCGCTACTCGCTGGTGCGTGTCCTTCAAGGCTTGCTCGAGTCCAGACCAACCCTGCGTAGGTGCGGACATCCAGTTCCATCGCCCGAACCGGCTCGACGTCTGCCTTGTGCAAAACCACCCCATCGTCCTGTGCGTTACATTCATTTACAAATACACCTCGCTCGCGCTTACTTGGCTCGCAGCGTCTTCCTACCCGCGTCCGACATCCCCTCGTTTGTCGGCAAGGGCAACGTCGACCTCGGCATCACGGGCCACGACGTGATCCTCGAAGCACAGATGGAGGCACACGTCACGGAGGCGCTGCGCCTCAGCTTTGGAAAGTGCGCGCTGCAGGTGCAGGTGCCCGACGCCGCGCCCGTGCATAGCGTAGAGTCGCTCGCGGGAAAGCGCATCGTCACGAGCTTTGAGGTCCTCGCAGGCCGCTTCTTCGCAGACGTCGACAAGCGCGCGGGCCTCCGAGACGACGACGCCCGAACGCAGATCGAGTATGTCGGCGGCAGCGTCGAGGCCGCGTGTGCGCTCGGCCTCGCAGATGGCATCGGTGCGTATCATTTCCCTCCTTCGTATTGTAGCGCCCACCAACCCACCCACTTCTCTCGCAGTCGACCTTGTAGGTGCGTAAACCGCCCAGCCTAGTAGGCAGGAATAGAGCGACAGAAACACTGGCTTTTATAAACAGAGTCCGGCGAGACGATGCGCGCGGCGGGCCTCCGGCCGATCGCGACGCTGCTGCAGTCCGAGGCGGTGCTGATCCGGTCCTCGACGCCAAAGCACGCGCACCTCGCGCCACTCATCGAAAAGGTCACCGCGCGCATCGCGGGCGTTGTCGCTGCGGGAAAGTACGCCGTGTGTCAGTACAACGTGCGCCGCGCGACGCTCTCCGCCGCGACGGCCGTCACGCCCGGCCGACGTGCGCCGACGATCAGCCCGCTTGAGGACCCCGAGTGGGTCGCGGTTAGCGCTATGGTCGAGCGGTCCAAGATGGCGGACGTGATGGACCAACTCGTGAGCGTCGGCGCGGAGGACATCCTCGTTTTTAACCTCGATAATTCCCGGGTGTGACCAAATAGAGGGAGAAAAAGATCAAACATATAGATATCAACTTGCAATTGATGTTTTATTATGATACGACAATGGGTATATGTTTTACACAGATAATTTTGAACAACGAACGTAATGTCCAACGACGATAACCTGTCAAAATAGGACACAATGGTGAGAGGATACATACACCAGCGACAAATCCACCATAAGAAAATCGCCATTAGAAAACCATAAACCAAAGGGAGAGGAGGTTGCACACGCGAGAGAGTGGTGAAACAGATGGAAAATAGATCATGAAGGTGAGTCACTATCCATTTCAAGTATGTCCGGAACTGTGGCTGCGTGGCACGTTTGCTACCCCCGACTTCAACACGAACCCGCCGTCTGCGTGTGGCGTGGAGAACGCGACAGACAACGCGGGGGATACGCCCACGCTCGCCCTTGCCCGTGAAGGGAGTGCCCACGGCGTTGAGCGCGCCGGGGGCTGGCTCCCCGCGCGCTTCGAGCCTAGACCTGCATCGGTGCTCAGGCCGAGCCCTACTAGCATGGCTACGGGTCTCGCAGCCACGCCCTGTCGTCCGCGCATCTCCGCACTCGCCGGTGATAGAGGCGCCACGCTCGAGCTGCGTGAGCGTGGAGCACCCAGTGCCGGCGTCCGGCCTCCCTCGCGGCACTTTGCCGCGTGGTAACTTCGGCCGCGGGAGGGCTCGACGAGCGCGAGCGGCGGCGGCGGCTGCACGGGCGGTGTCCCCAGCAGCGCGAGTTCCGGTGGGCCGACGGAAGGCGGCATTTCGATCTCGGACCATGCGTGTGTGAAGGGCGAGAACGGCCCCGTCCCCGTGCTGCGGCTGCGCGACGAAGTGGAACGCGCGAACGCAGCGCCTCCCATGGGCTCGGGATCGTATTCCAGCTCCGGAACAGCGTCGTAGCTGGCGGCGTCGAGATCAGGAACGGTAGAAGTTGGGCGGGCGCGGGAGCGTGACCCCGAGCGTGATGATCTGTACTTCTTGGCGTGTGCATGGGTCTCATGTACCATCTGTTCGAGTTGCTCGAGTTCGTTCTCTGCAGTCCCAGGAGACGAGTCATCAGTTTCGGTGCCCCAACCGACAGACCAACTGACATCATCAACCGCTGCGATGGTCCAGCGTTGGGATACCGATGCTTCTAGACATCCACGGAGTACCAGTTCGGCACCCCGACCGACGTTCTTTGGCATGTCAAAGGCACCTTGGAAAGGGGTATTTGTCAGCAAGTGAACAAAAGGCTAGTGGGATGTCAAAAATACCGTGTAAAATTTTCATCGTTAAGCGGGGCTCGAAAGAGTCCACAAACGGGAGGCCACCCGTGAGCAATGCGTACAACATGACGCCGAGTGCCCAGATATCCTGGGCAGGATGGGGACGATAAGGGCGGTCTGCATCTGGCCGGCGTAAGAGCTCCGGAGAGGCGTAGGGAAGCGAGCCGGGTGGGAATTCGTATACTGCGTGGAGTTGGGGCGCCTGAGATTGAGCATGAGTGGGGAGAGGGGTGGACTCGCGACGACGGGGACGGGAGCGTTGGTGAATCAAGTGTGAAAGATGGCCAGTGGCTTTGAGCGAACCACGGCCACTGCGGAGGAGAGAGGAAGTACGGGGGAGCCTGGCTGATTCTGGGGCGGAGCGGTGGTTACGGAGGCCATGTGGGGCAGGTGGTGGCGCGGGGAGATCCTCATCGATGTCTTCTCCTTCTCCGTAGCTACGGGTCATGCCGAAATCGCAAATACGGCATACCCCCATCTCATCGACAAGGACGTTCTCAAGTTTGAGATCGGCATGAACGAGAGCCATCTGTTCGTGAAGGTAACGGACACCACGGACGACCTGGCGGAACATCATTCCGGCGTCGTCATGGGGTAGTCCGGGACGACCATCTCGCTTGAGAATGTCATAGAGTGTGCCAGCAGGGCAGAGGAGCATGAAGAAAAAGTCTGCGTAAGGGGTGTGGACAGAGTGGAAGAGGGGGAGGATATGCTCGTGTGAAAGGGTATTCCAGAGGGATGCCTCGTTTTCGAGGCGTTCGCGAGCCTGTGAGGAATCAGGCTGAGAGGCCAAGTCTGAGCGGCGTACGATCTTGACGGCAACAGTTCCACCCGAGGGGGAAAAGGCACGTCGGATGGAGGAGAAACCACCATAGCCAATGATGGGGCCGAGTTTGTATCCATCGACGAGCTCGCCCTCGTCATCGGGCAAGGGAGCAGCGGAGACCGAGGGGCTGAAAGCTGAAAGGAACATGGCTGCGGGGGACGAGGAGATGGTGCTGCTGTGGTCGAGGGAAGGGAATATAGGAGATAAAGGCGGGAGACCATCATAAGCTGTGGCGTCTGGAGCGGACGAGGAGACGGGATTGTGTGTATTAGGGTCTGCGAGGAGAAAGCCGGAAAGATCGAGAGTGGGGGGATGAGAGGGACGAGGAATGTCGAATGTGGCATCGAGGCCGTCATCAGGAGAGCGACGACGAGGGCAGAAGGATGAGGACGGGTTCGAAGGACGCTGGAGGAGTGTTGAGTGCATCGACAACCGGGTGTGTGTCAAGGCTAGCGAGGAGTGTCAACCGGTGTGCTTTATAATATTATTTGTCTCGATTCCTCGTCCCGTGTCCCATCTCATCCTTAATCTCTATTCCTCGGATCTCGGCCTCATACAAATAGCTCTCTCTTTTGATCGCCAACCACCCTTTTGTCCGCCACGTCATTTTCTCGAACCCCCAAGCACAGCTCTCCTCCTCCTGTGCAATACCCTTCGGGGACTATCCCGCTCTTCAGAAACGTTTTCTTTTCATATTCCATGTCGACTTTCCTCAAGGGTCCGAGTCTATTTCCTTGCCCCGTTAAACCAAGCGTTAAAGTAATCGATGATGCGGTAGCCCTTTTCCCTCACTTCCCGTGACATGGCCCTTCGTTGTCCCTCCACCCCATACGTAATACGAGTCACACCGACACGTCCCTTGCTATCGTTTTGTTGTCACTCGTGGGATGCCTTCCCACCTTGCACAACTCTCAATCAGGCAACCCGGTTCCGTCTTACTTACCATGAGAGCAAGGTAACGCCCATCGAACCATCCCTTTCACACTCGTCCGATCCTCAAGGTGGCATCAATCGGATGGCGATTTTTCTGGCCGCGTCGCCACACTCATACATTACGTGCAATTCGTAAATAGCTTCCGTGCATTGGGCGCAACCAGACTACCAATGAAGCAAGTATTCTCCACCTCACCAATTTCCTTCACGTCCCTCCCATGAGCTCCCGTTTTGTCGTGGCCCGCGTGATCAGGCTGTGTTTCTTGAGCACGCCGCAGACTCCTCTACCCCATGGCGTCTCTTCTCTTCCCACTCCCGCGGTTATCCCTCAGTTTCCGCGGGACAATAGTGTATCATCATCGCCAATATAATCCTACATGTGGCGAATACAAACGGTCCGCTGAACTATGTCCTGCCGAGTTTCTGGCTGTTGGAGAGCCCGAGGCCCGCCTTAACAAGCTGTGGTACGAAGTATCCGTGGTCACTTGTAGTGATGCGATCATCGTCGTTGACGCTTCGTACACCCAACCTAGGAGCCGTAAAATTGGAAACGACGAGATTCACCTGTCTGGACCCGGTTCTCAAAACGACCGACCGTAGTCAATAACTTTTTATGTGGTCTTTTTTTGGATGTCAGGTGTTCGAACGAACAAGCTATCGAGATCCGGTGACAACAGCACCAATCCCTTGACCGGGCCGGCATGGCTCGAAGTGAGTGGATAGAATGCAGAGTAGACGACTGTGAGTGTCTGCACATTTTTAGTCTTCGAGCACCGTTTGTCCTGCTATGTGGAGTATCGGTGTTAGTGAGACGTCCTGTTCTGGCAAAGAAAACCATCACGCGGACCCAAGAGGCATAAGCATGGTGCAGACGCCTTCGCGCACTCGATGGGATCTAGCACATGGCTACCAAGGCTTCAAAGAGCTTTAGGCCTTAGGGTCCACCCTAGATCATTTGAACGCAAGGCAGAAGTCACAGGACAATTCTAGGCCAAGGAACGAGTGCATATACTTACCGTTACTGATTGGTCTGCATTATTTACGGCTCCAGGGTCCTCGTCATTGGTCCAATCCCTATCCTTAGACACACACACACGCACACAGGAAAGAGCTAGAGCTCGTTAAATCGTCGACGAGTGTGCTGCGCTGTACCCTCTAACACAGTGCTGGCCAGAAGGGGTCTGAGAGACGACGAGAAGCGACCCTCTTCTGGGGGTCTTGATGGCTCGCCGCCCGCGTTTCCGCTCGCTCGTCGCAAGAGATGCCCCGATCTACGGTCTCAACGAAGGACGCCGGACGTCGTATCTCATTCTCTATGCGTCGACGGAATCTTTGGCTCGGAGGAGAGAAAAAAATCCGTGCGTATAAGATGTTCCCCTACGGTCACTGTGGAGCGCTTCATACAGAACGTGCTGCATAGTGGGCCCGGGCCGCGGAGATGGATCAGTATGACGCAGGTTCCAGCCAACGAACCAACGAGAGAGGCGCGAACGGAGTGCCGAGGAAGCAGGACTCAAAGATCGAGCTCAAGCTCCGAGTCGAGGACTGGCGCGGCAGGGGCCCAGAATTTGAACATCTGGAATCTGAGCTCGAGTTCCAGTTGTGGGAGGGGGGTGCCTTCCCCAAAGAAGGACGCGGAACAGGTCAGCAAGGTGCCCCGATGTTAAATTAATTGACGGAACCACAGCACTTTCCCAATCCGTCCGTCCACCCTTCTTTCCTCATTCTTTCCGGCGTAACGGTTCACGCTGTGTATGGACCGTGATTTACGCAGCCTAACTGTCCCAATAGCCTAGCACAGCATAACGACAACAGCAAGGCGGACCATGGCAGAGAGTCGACCGGGTCAATCGTTATCTTGAACAGCAAGTTCACAGATTTCGGTAGGACAATGTGCCGGTAAGAGGTGGTGGGAGGCACAGCCGCCTTTTTTCCGAGCACGCCCCGTGCGTCGCGCGACTTCGCGCGATATTTCTCCGGGTAGGTTCGTTCTCAGTGCTCACTATTCATCTATGTCGTCGGGCCAGATCTTAACTTGTCCGGTCAATGGAATCTGATCGACCAGCCAAGAAAGACAAGTACGCAAACATCAGTAGCGCGGCCGTCACCGCCCGCTGGGCCATACGCTTTCGACGAACGATCACCATATTCGGGAAGAAGGATGAAGAAGGTACCTATCATCATATGACGAACGCTTCCGAATCGGATCACACCCAGACAAGGATGCGTGGCGGAAAAGTGTAGAAAACCGAGAAGTGCCGAAGCGATGAGGGGAAGTGGCACTCCACCGCGCGTGACGTGGGCCATTCGCCGCCGCGCGCACGAACCAAGCTGAGTCGCTCACGAGAACACCATCACCACAGACCACTGGCTCGGAAGAAGGAGGGGCAAAGCCTCCCTGGTGCCCCGAGGACGAAATGCATTGGGAGCAACTTCGCTGGTCCCAAGCAGGAGCTGGGCCGTACAGTGTCCGCATGTTTGACAACAAGTACGCACGGAACTCGGTACACGCCAGGCCGTAACGTTTGTCGGATTGGGGTACGATCTCCTCCACTCGTTGAAGAAAACCACAATACTGTAGTCACCGGCGCCAGCAAAGCACAACGAAACAGGTACAGAGACCACCACGTGACGACGGCTCTGGAACGACAAGGACGTGTGCAGTAAGTGCCTCTTGCTAACCAACTTGACTATTTTGGCAAGCCCTTCTGACAGCAAAAAGGGAAATCAACTGGCACCTGGAAGGACAGGCATGCAGCCTCCGCGCACGCAGCTCCCAAGGGACATATATGGTAACATAGTAGCCCCTCTCCCGCCACTGCCCCACAGCACGGCACTCACAGTTTACCGAGCGAGGATGCGCGTGACACTCCCACCTACCCACTATCTCCCTAGAAGAGAAGAAAAATACGGGAGAAAGGGAGATAGGACCGTCACGGCAGAACAGGTGAGCCAATCGTTCATACGGGACAGTACATATGCGGCGCACGCACCGCGGACGCAAAGAACGACCCAATTCAATGAGGTTTATGTTGGGCGTCCCTGACCCAGATTCTGTACCTGGAATGCTGTAATACCGTATACAGTGGCCCCACCCCCTCGTTCCTTCGTTCGCTGGATTCGTTACGCCCGCTCTTCGCGCGTTGTATTGCATCTGGCGAAGCAAAGCTTTGCCCGCGTAGATGACAAGAGGGGAAAATTGCCGCAACCGACTGACTGCGCGCACGCGCACCGGATCGGAACCGGGCCACAAACGGGCGGTAGCCGCTCTTGCTCAAAGTTGCCTCCTCCCCAACCCATTCTCCCGGAGGGAATGGCGCGGGAATGCCGTAACAGTGGGCCTCTTGGCTCGATCTCTCCCTCCCTGATTTGCGGCGGCCCCATGGAGCAAAGCTTTTTTCGAGCGAAGGAAGCACAATTCAGGGGCCACGACCACTGTGTGTGCGACCATGTGTGCCTGCGTCCTCGGCAGTATGGCCGCGCGTGACGCATATGCACACCCGTTCCTGCTCCGCGATGCGCACGTGCGCGATGTTATCACCTTGACTTGGTCCCGAATGGACGGGCGCGAATGTAGTATTTCTTGTTATCTTGCTTCAATTCCTAGATAACACATACACTCTAGAGCAGCAAGTTAGGAACTGCGTGGCCCTCATTCGGGACTTGTGGCAAGCAGAGTTACCCCACGGCCATCGTCCAGACGCCCACGAGGCTGCTGCCCGAGGAGACTCACCTACCGATCAGTGGTGCTAAGAGAGACCGGTGCTGTGGTACAAACCATCAGTTACGGCATAATTAATTTATCTCCCAGAGGTCTTCCTTCGCTCTGTCGAGCCCCTCCGTGTATTTTCTCACCTTTTTTGTTCCGACAGGATCTCCATGTGAATAAACCTAAGCATTTGGCACCAAACTAGCGGAGTCCGCCAAAAAAAAAAAACAGGCTCTAATTCCCCGCTCCTTATGTCGGGCCTCTCGCATCACATGGGTCGACGAAATCTAGCGCAAAACCACTGCAATGAACGTCAACTTGCACAGAAGGGAATTACGTTCTTCCCCATGGAAAATGCTTTTGCCAAGGTCGGCGGGCACCGAGGCACGAGTGACATAAGAAGCGGCAATGAGTCGTTTCAAGCAGAGGGCACCGTATCGAGAAACCTCCAACCTTATGAGCCAAAAGTCCACAGGTATGGACAGTCCTGACACCACCTTTTTAGTTAACGCACGCTACTAGGCGGCGGAACGACCCTAAAATATTCACCAGAAGAACCATATCATCATCGTGCACTATTACAGTATCGAGTCGACCAATTGCGCCGAGGATATCGTCTTAACAAAATATAATAACGAAGAAGAAGAAAAGAATGACAATGCCAAAAAGGTTCAAGAAAGGGTCTGTCACTTTGGTAATCCTCCGTGCGCCCGACCATCGCACGACGGCACACGCACCCCTGGCCCTTTTTGGTGGTTCGAGCTTCGATAAATTCGACGTGAAGACACATGACGGCATGGAACACGACCGTGACCGGGGTATTGTGATAGGAACACGACATGAAAAGCGAAGGAATAAAATGGACAAAAAAAAGGAGTCGAACATCAGGATTGTACCCCGGTTGGTGTGCGAGTGAACGGCTTCATGGTCAAGATTCCGACCGACGCACGACTTGCAAAAAAAAAGGCGGTACTATATGTTACTAGCACTAAAGCTGTTACAGTAGAGACCTGAAACCGGCGAATATGGAAATGTTGCATGTGTGAACGAAAATCGGCACGACCACGTATAAATGTTGTGATATTCCCGAGCCCACTTCGATTTGTAAGGAAAGAGATAAGGATGGTGTGAACTGAAGCTATATGACGTATAGACTTTGCTGGTTGGAAAATCACAAAAGAACGGGCCCAAGCCCAACTGACGGGGTGCTAATTATATAACGAGTTTATTTCTGCTTTAACTTCGCGTACTCAGTTCCGAACGTGGAAACTCAGAGCCTGAGAGCACGACCGAGACAAAAGGGCCTTAGTGTGACACAGTGTTCGAGGAAACATGTCTGAATAATGCATAAAAACAAGAGAACCAGTGGGTGCAAATGGTAGAGTAGAAAGATAGACATGGGAAGCACTCTTTTCCATGGCCATCCCGAAATGCCGCACAAACGCAGAGGCGTCGTTGATGAATGCGATGAATTTATCCAGCCCTGTCTGAGAAACCTGCCGCAATTGTTGTCATTAGTTGTTTACCTACCTCACAGAACTGATATTCAAAGTTACACTTCGACTGGAGACTAGCAACACATTCACAGACGACAACGCTGGCAAGGCAAGATGCACATTGCTCGTCAAAGCTAAGGGCCTCCAGCCAAAATAGGAATTTCGTCTCGAAGAAAGCTCAGGAGTTTACAAAACAGATCGGTTTCGAAATCAATGTGCTCTAGGTGATCGTCATAGAAACGACGAGCATACAGCAGAGCAGGTGGGAGGTGTTTGGCAACGCTGGCCTCAAGGTCTTGAATGTCCTTATTAGCGAGATATGATGATTCTATGTTGCAGATGTTGGACCTGAGGTCGCGGAGCACTAGACCGAGACAGCAATGTGCTAAGTCATAGTAGGCGTCCCGAAGTACGATAAAAAAATCACCGCTCTTCTCTTTATTTATCAGAAATTCGCGGAATGACATATAGAGAGGAACGATGGGGAGGGTGCCATCAGATGAGTTAACAGTGCCTAAGCAATGAGCCTAAGCGACGGAGCATTGTGACAACAGAATCGGCCTCGTCGTTATCGTCGAAGGCGTGTCCTTGCAAAGTTGTCAGAGAGCGGATGGAGAGCGGTTCGAATGCAGTAATGAGCCGTCCCACTACGGAGCGGAATAGAAGCCGTACTTTTCGGTATGATGTATCTTTCAAGGACTTCCTTGTATAACTCGTCCAACGGGTCTTGTCCATCGCGATCTGTCGTGAGTTTCAAATTATGGTTTATGTACTTCTTCTTGCTAAACGCGAAGCATTCAGGAGTTTAGGACGAATCCACCAGCAACTGCCGCCCACTGAAACGATCCCTCTGCCTTTCTTACCAATGCAACCCCATGCTTTTCGAACTCATCTGAAGGAAGTAACCTCTGAAAGTAGGTGAGTGTCGTCGTCCGTTCGAGCTGCCAGCTCAGAATCGTTCATGTATTTGATCCCGGTTGATGGTGCTCCATCAAACGCAAAATTGAATGCCATCCTCCGGCCTCGAGGTGATAAGCACACGGAAGTTCGATGGCAGTTTGGAGAGGTTTTTGGCGAGAAATGTGTGCAACCCATTTCTACCAGTTGCGTCTCCACTCTCGTCCAAGGCGTCGATTACAATAAGAATAGGACCGACCATGTGCAGACCTTCAAGCGATTTGAGGACAAGGGATTCAAAGAGTGTTGGGTAGTCACGGGTGCGAAGTCGAAGAGAGTCGCCCTTTACCATCCTTCCAAGCGCAGCCTTGAACGAGGGGTAGCGGTCGGAGAGATCGTGAGCCAGAGTCGTGAAGAAGTGGTAGGGCTCGTGTTAAGATCGCTCCTTCCACAAAAAAATAAAGGATCATGTATGACGGCGCATTTTATCGAAGCGACGACGCGCGATCTCGTGTGCGATGGATGACTTTCCGGTGCCCGCCTGTCCGAATAGAACAAGACTACGCTCAGAGCCGGGACGGTTCACCAAACTGACAATGAAGTCCGAGAACGCTGTGCGCGTTCCTGGAAGGCAGCCTTTCTCAGGCATGAAGCACGAGCCTGTTCCATACGGTATTTCTCTGATTTTTGCATCTAGCTCTGTGACAATTATCAGATCGATAACCCCCAAGTTATCAGGACTACGTACCAGCGTCTGAAACTTGGCTCGATACGCACTTCAGCTGAGTAGCCGCCCCATCAAACTGAGTAGCCGCCCCATCGAGCTGAGTAGCCATCCCGTCAAGCCGACTAGCCACCCCATCAAGCCGACTAGCCATCCCGTCAAGCTGACTAGAAATACTACCAACACTGGCCGAAATATTTCCACGTCGCCCAGAATTTGGAGCGCAGTTATCTCTGTAGTGATGGTAACCTGGTTCAAGAAAGCATTTCGAAGTCTGATGAGAGTGGTGCAGAAGTCCCCAATCTGTTTGTCGACTTGGCTGCCGAGATGATTCAACGTGCGCCTGCATTGGGTGTTTATGTAGGCCAATAAAATAGTTGAAGACAACGTACAAAATCGCGGTTCATTTGCACAAGATTGGATGAAGTCACTACCATTACAGACATGTTGGAATATGAGCGGTAAGATTCGGGCCTGCTTGGACTCGCGCCTGATAGTTTTCAAAATGTCTTCCTGGTTTGCGAAATCGAACGCATCGTGCATGGCTATAAGACGTTGTCATCGCCTTGAAACTGTTCTAGAAGTGTCTAGCATCCAGATTAACATGGCACCAGCGTTTCCTCTCGACAATAACGCAAATCGGTGCACCTTGGGAATTGCTAATAATAAGCCACATGACATCTTTGCGTACGGATGAAGCTGAGAGCGAAAGTTGGCTCGGCCAGACACAAGGTAATAAAAAGACATTGCGCTGTAACGTACTTCTGCAGCTGGGCTCACGGTATCCATCACCTACTTGATTCTCGCAACTGCACCTTCCCATGTACTTGGGAGATCAATCGCCTTGGTAGCTTCACTGGCGTCACGGAGAGCATTCTCGGTAGGTGACATCGCTGCCCGGACATCGGGCACTAGTGGTATATGAGTCCTAGTCTCGATGATAACGTGATTCGTCCGAGGTGAAGGAGGCTCAGGGGCAATGGCGACTACAAATGGTGTGGTTTCGGTGGAGTCTTGGGCTTCGTAGCTTGTTCCATAGGTGAGACGTCTACTCCGGTCGCTATATCGTTGGTGGCATTGATGGGTAAGGCCAGATGGGAAGTCGCGTTTGCTGACACGGCGATCGTCAAGTAGAGTATGTCTGGCTAGACCAGCGATTGTCTAGCTTGTCCGTCGCCATTGCCAAGCACAAAAGGAAGGTCTACAAATTGAAACATTCAACTAGTTAAATGAGCGGATAATTCAAGAAAAAAAGAAAAAAAAACCACTTTGTGATTCAACAGGTATCGACATCTCATGTGTTCACTGGGGTGCGCCAATCGCTTCGCATAAAGACACAATATGAGATGTGAAGACGGCTGCACATAACTGAACAGAACTCTCAGCCGGAAAACAGGACTAAAAACACTTGTCCTACAACGCATCAAATTTCTGATCCCATTGCATCGTCTGTCTCTTAATCGCAACGCTTAATGTCTTCGCTGTTGCCCAATTGGCCACAGTGACGATGAACCGACTCTTCAAGAGAAACCGTTTCGCGATATTTGGAACGTTATGCGCTCAGAGGACTGACAAAAAGATTAAAGACTTACCAGGCATCGACCAGTGAGGATTTAAGTACGTACCTGTCACCTCAAGACGAAGCTGAGAAGGGACGCTCCGCGATTGGGCAATCTGAGTGCGCCCAAAGACGTTTCCGGATACAACGTCATTACAAAAAAACAGGGCACGGGTCAGTAGGCATTTAAGCAGGAATTCAATATCATGCCATGGTGCTCCATATCATTTTCAAGAGATACACATGCTATATGAGAGTCTTCTGTAGATTCTAATATCTCGGGAGTTAGAGTGAGTGTATGAGTCGACGTCGAGTGTTGAGGCGACTGACGCGCTGTCCCCATGATCACTGCTAAATCCCACCTTTACAGCAACAAGACAAACACGACTACAAACACGACCAATACAGTACGTCGGCCGAATCGACCGAGCTGCACACATGTACGCTCGACGTCCAACAAGTCCTCACTCGAGGTCGCCTCCAACCAACCAGATTACCGCCTCTCAACCAAGTAAGACAACCGATTGATCTACGGTCCTGGCTCATCGCCCTCTGACTTTGGGCGACCTGCCGTGGAGCTTAAATGTAATGTCACACCCGCTGTAGCGAGTTATAAATCCAGCAGGATGGATTTCCGACTCTTCTCAGTTACCAAAGCTGCAATAAGCTAGCGGAGGCCCTTGGAAGAAATGTCGATACTCGTCAGAGCACCACATTGGCAGGAATGCCTCATCAACCACCTTCTGCGCTACCTCCCTACACTTACCCTCTGCCAGAGCCAAGGGTCGACACCGACCGCTTAGACGCGGATGAGTCTCTTGCGAGCGGGTCTCTATCATCACTTCGGGTTTCCAGTTCGTCGTCGTCTTCCTCACACAAACCCTCTTCTTCGTCCCCCCATTCTCGCCTCCCCTGGCCTCTGGACCTTCGAGCACCCGTACCCCCAAGCACCATTCATTTATCCCCCTGTTATCCCTCCTTCAGCCGTCCAGGCCGCGCTTTCCCACTGAAGCAGATCACGGGCGCGAAGCCCAGAGTGCAGTGAACGATGAGGTTCCAGGTTGAAGAAGAAAAACGTGTTGCGGCGTTGAAGGCGGTGAAGAGGGTAGTTGCGGAAGCACACGCCCGCCCAGCCGCATCGCAATCGAAGTGTTAAAGGAAGCGGTCAGATCGAACCACGCGTCCTCATTTACTTAATGAGTGCGTCAATATGTGCTCCTTTGACCTTTTCTACCACCGACGTTGACCTCTCGTTCCAAAGGTCATAGACACAGGCTGATTCCGGTGGAACCCTCCACGCCAATTTCACTGTCAGGCTAACACGACCGATGCGCTCAAGTTTCCTGTCTCCCAGCACCGGTCTTTCTGACACCGCAAGTCAAACACCGTCAGTGCTGGATGCCATGACGACAACGAGCTCACGGTCAGAGCTGCTATGCCCCCCGATCACTTACGTCCGGAAGAGGCGGGCTTGGGACCTTTCAGAGTCAGTTTATGCAACTCTACGCAGGGGCGGGTCGCGGAACTCTCATGTTTGAAATCTTGTGATTTTTCACGGTTGTAGTCTTGGGGACTCAGCTGACGAAATCCTATAACTACACAGATTCTACCCTGGTGACTAGTGGGAGTAGACGACTGCGAATTTGCAGACAAATACAGAGTGTCCGCACATTTTTAGTCTAGGAGTTGTCCTCCTATGTGGAGCATCGGTGTTAGTGAGACGTCCTGTTCTGGCAAAGCAAACTAAGAATCATTTCGAGAGACCATCACGCGGACCCGAGAGGCGTAAGCAGGGTGCAGACGGGGGCAAAGTTGCCCCTTCACGCACTCGATGGGATCTGAGACATGGCTAGTAAGGTTACGAAGGGCTTTCTACCGCTTAGGCCTTAGGGCCTGTCTAGGTCATTCGAATGCGAGGCCGAACCCTACAGGACAATTCTGGCCGCCAAGCAATGAGCGTATATACTTACCCCCACTGATTGATCCGCATTATTTACGGGATCTCGTCATGGGTCCGAGTCCAATCTATCCTCTACGCACAAGGACAGAGCTAGAGCCCATCAAATCATCCTCGAATGACGACGAGTGCGCTTCGCTGTATCTCTGACGCATGCCAGCCGGAAGGAGTCTGAGAGACGAGACGCGTATTCCTTCAGAGGGCTTTGATGGCTCACCGCGCCCGTGTTTCCGTTCGCTCGTCGCAAGAGATCCCTCGATCTACGATCTCAACGGGGGACACCGGACGTCGTATCTCTTTATTCTCTACGCAAGTGCGGAAGCGTCGACTCGGAGGCGAGAAAAATCTGTGCGTGTAGGGCGTTCCTTTACACCGTGGAGTGCATCATACAGTACGTGTTGTAGAGTGGGCCGCGGAGGTGGACCAGTATGACCCTGTGCGCAACAGATTTCAGCCAACGATCCAACTACAAAAGCTCAAGGAGAAAACGGAGCGCCGAAGAAGCAGCGCCCAAAGCTCGAAGACCGGCGTAGCAGGGGCCCAGAGTTCGAACGACCGGAAACGAATTCCAGTTGCGGGCGGGAAGTGCCTGCCCCAAAGAAGGGCGCGGAACAAGTGGGCGAATGTTTCCCGACGTCAAACGGATGAACCGAACCATAGTACTTGCCCAATCCATCCGTCCTTCTTTCTAGCATCACGGTTCACATCATGTGTGTATGGGGCGTTATCACAAGTCACGAAGCCCAACTGTCCAAATGGTTGAGCAGAGCAGAGCGACAACAACAGCACAAGACGGACAGACCCCGCAGCAGCAGCCTCTACGTGATCAATCATTATCCGAACCCGCACATTCACCGACAATGGGCCAGTTAGGGGGGAGGCACAGCCGACTTTTTTCCGAGCACGCCCCCTGCGTCGCGACTTCGCGCGATATTTCACCGGGTCCGTTCGCCGTTCGCCGTACTTGCTATTCATCTATCGTCGTCGGGCCAGAACTCAGCCGGTCCGCTCAATGGGATCTGATCGACCAGCCAAGAGAGGCTAACTTAGTACGCAAATATCAGCGGCCGCCACTGTAGCGCCGCCGCCGCCTGCCGAGTCGTACACGTTCGACGAACGGTCACCGTAACCGGGAAGAAGGAAGAAGCGACCTATAATCGTGTAACGAACGCCTCCGAATCGGACCACACCCAGACCGGGGACGCGTGACGGAAAGTGGAAACTGAGAAGTGAGCAGAAGCGAAGGGGAAGCAACATGCCTCAGAACTTCCCTTCCCCTGGACTAAAGATAGGCTGGCTAGGAATTCGACGCCCGTCCGGGAGCAAGAGCACGGTATATCTGGCCGGCGGCCGACGACCGAAGCAGTGAGGGAGAGAAGGCAGGTCGCCGTGCGCACGAAGCGAGCTGAGTCGCTCACGAGAACACCACAGGTCACTGGCTCGGAAAAAGGAGGCGCAAAGGCTGAGTGAGGCCTGATGACCTGAGGATGAACCGCTTTGGGAGCAACTTCGTTGGTCCCAGGCAGGAGCCCGTCCATTGTCCGCATGTTCGGAAACAAGCACGCACGGAACCCTCCCAGCGTCACGCCGCACGTTTGCTGCCGCGTTGAGGTACCAGACAGCGTGCTTTCTAGTACTGTCTCCCCCGCTCGTTAAAGAAAATCCCACATACAGTGAACTGTGGGTCACCATGGTGCCGGCAAAGGACAAAGGTACAGAGACCCACCACGAGACAACAATTCAGGAACGACAAGGACATGTACAGTGATTGCCCCTTACTAACTCCTCGGCCATTTTGGCAAGCCCGTCTGAAAGGCAAAAAGGGACGTGGAAGCAGGCACAGGGCGCACGCAAGTCTCAAGAGACATGCGTGGTGACATTAGCCCCTCTCCCGCCACGAGCACGGTACTCACAGTCTACAGCAGGGAGGCGCGTGGCACCTACCCCCTTGTGGAAGAGAAGACAAGAAAAACACGGAGAAAGGGTGATACTGTCACGGCGGTGAACAGGTGACGCTAATCGCCCATACGGTACCGAAAACATGCGGCGCATGTACCACAGACGCAAAGAACGACAGACATGCTCAAATCCGACGAGGTTAGTGTGGGCGTCCCTGACATGGAACCTGTACGTTTTTGCTAATCGTTCTGTCGCTCTGTTCCTTCGTTCGCTTGATTCGTTACACGTCCGCTCTTCGTGCGCTGTATTGCCTATGGCGAAGCGAGTTTTACCCGCGTAGATGACAGGGGGGACAAATCGCCACGCTAACTGACTGACTTGCGCGCCTCGCGCAGCGGAACGGAGCCGAGCCAAAACCCCTTCTTCCGAAGTAAGTGGGGATGGAGGAAGAAGACCTGCGGCGCAGGCATACCGTAACGGTGGCCCTCTTGGCCCTCTTGGCTCGGTCTCACTCTCTGATTTTCGGCGGTCCCATGGGGCAGAGCTTCCTTCGAGCGAAGCACGATTCAGGGGCAACGACCACCACAGTGAGTGTGATAGTGCCTGCGCCTACGACGGCAACATGGACGCGCGTGAGGCATACGCGCACCCAATCCTGCCCTGCGATGCGTGCGCGAGCGATTCTATCGCCGTGACTTGGTTCCAAATCGACGGGCGCGTATGTACGTTCCTTTCTTTCTTAATAACGCACAGCCTTCAGGCCGTCAGGTATTACATGACCGGCTGCTGACTCTGGTCTGGATACGGGTCTTTTACTTTTGGGCAGCAATGTAGTACGTACGTGGCCTTTGTTCGGATCTTATGGCAGAGAAGCCCCACTATTATCGTCCAGACGCCCAGCTAGCTGCCCGAGGAACTCACCTACCGAACGGTGATGCCAAGAGAAACCAGTGCTGTGATTCTTTTTTTATTTTATTGAATCAGATGCTGTGGTGCATGCCATCAGTAAAGGTCTTCCTTCGCCCTTTCGAACCGCCTCCGTGTATTCTATCACCGTTACGTTCCGACAGCCATCGCGTCGAGCCCTTTAGCGCACGCTAGTTAGGCAGCGGAACGACCCTAAACTATTCACCAGAAGAGTTATCATTACAGCACTTGCGCCCGAGGACATCACCTTACAAAATAACAATAACCAAGAAGAGAGAAGCAGAAAAAAAGAAGGACAACGCCAAAAAGTCCTGTCACTTTGGTGCTCCTCCGTGCGCCCGACCGTCGCACGACTGCGGCACGCGCGTTTCCCTTTCGAGTTTCGATGAGTGTTCGTCCGTCGACATGAAAACACAACACGACCGTGACTGGGGCCATGTGATGAAGGCATCATAATAAGAAGAGGAGTGGAACACTGGAACTGTGCCCCACCGGTACTTCGATGAGATAAGGATGGTTTGAACTGAGGCCACTTGACGCGATCGGGCTCAAGCTCAGGCGGTGTTAATATAATACCGTGTTTTAAGCGTAACTGAAACTACATTACATTCGTTTTCACCAACGCCAGGCGGTAATCCCATAAAGTAATGTATCAAGCATACTCAACACAATCTAACCTCGCCCAGATCACAGCACGCCAGTAAGCGCAAAGAAAAGGTTAATAAACAAGAGGAAAGGCCAAAAGAGAAACGCTTGCTATGCTGCTGCTGCAATAATGAGGCATTGCGTTTCGAGTGCGAGCCACCGACCAACAGAGCGTTCATTCATGCAGAAGAACGAACTTGAAAAACAAAGGAGCGTGTTTCTCCGACGGATCGGGTATCGTGAGGGGGAAGGGGTAAACGGGGTAAACATAGGAAACGAGAAGTATACTGTACTGGTTGTGCGTTTAGAAAATCGTTCGGGCAAAGTGTCTGCTCCCAAGTCCGCGTGTATGCTTTGAAATCTACCCAGCCCCGCTCAAAACCCGCGCAGCGGCTCCCAACTGTGCCCGCCACACCTAGGCCAAAACGAGTAGTGCACCGCCAAGTAACCCTCCTACTGCGGCGATACTCGCAGTCGCCCACCGGCCGACGGGCGGTGCGTCATTGGTCGAGCGTTTCGAAACGTTAGACGATGATGACGATGAGGGAGAGGAGACATTGCGTAGTGCCCGAGTGGGGAGCATATTTGGCGTTGTGGAGACTTGAAACATGGGCGGAAGTGGCGATCCATCAAACTGGAACAAGTGGAGCTTGGGCCCGTCGGTTGCATCTATGAAAATTTGCCACAACTGGTATAACTCCGTGTCGTTGTAATTCTCGAAGAAATTGGAGGTCGCAGCACATGGCGCCTGGATCTGCTGGAAGCCGTCGCCAAATGGGTACATGGTCAACGACCCATTGGAATTATATGTAAATGTGCCATGGACCCAATTGATGACAGCGGTGATGCATTGGGGAGCCGAGCCTATAAGTGGATAGTCGAACGTAGGAGAGGATATATCGAGGCAGCGGGCTGTGGACACTCACCATTTCCAGACATTCGGTATCGTGCGATCTCATAGAACCCGTCTTCAGTGCTAAAAGGGGATGAACATCAATCGAATTTTGGTCACTTTCGAAAGGAGGACAGGTTTACGCACAAAGAAAAGGAAACGCCTGTCGTTAAGGGATAGTTGAAGCTGACGTTGGCAGGATTTACGAACGACTATCCAAATTCCTACCCATGAACGACTGCTTGTGCAAGAATGCCGATACACAATACGCACAGAACCAGTGACAACGTTCTTTGAACCTGACGCCCACGTTCCGCCAATGGGTGTGGCATTATGTGCCGAGTCGAACTGCGCGAGGGCAGGGACGGTCGCGAGGGTTAGGAGAGCGAGAGAGCTGACAAACATGGAAAGCCGAGAGCTAGGGTATTAATAAAGGGAAAGAAGTAGGGGTTTTCTTTGCACTCGCAGGCCAATGGAAAAAGAGTGGTCTTGAGGGCTCGAGGGAGACGCGAGTGCGCGTGGCGACGAGGAGGACGTGGAGAGGTGAAGATAAGTAATGACTGCGCTGCGAGAGGACGGGTTGAGTTTGTTCCTGTTTTGTATCTCCTTCCCAACCAGGCGTGGCAACACCCACGTCAAGTTTTGGCCCCACACAGAGTCACACGCGAACATGATAGTAGTTATTAACAGACAATATGACCATGCGAGCGGAGGCCAGTGGCGGCCTATTGTGATTGCAAAGAACAAGTGGGGATAGTATTATACAAAAGGCTAGTCTTTCTTCAAATCTCGTTTCAGCACAAACACCCTCTCACCACCAGCCGTCGAAGGAAGCTCCTGCGGTCGTAGACCCGTTACCGCGTCGGGTAAGGTCCGTCCCTTCGCCAAAACGATGTACATCTCCAGGCCATCGCCAACCTGGCAAGTGGAGCGTGATCGATACGGTCATCAATGGGGATGGTTGGGGAATGGAAGCGTACCTCGATATGACGCTCCGTTGCGCTGGTGAATGAGTCGATCACGATAGAAAGAACATCTGGTAAAGGCAGGTGTGCCGGGTGTGGCGAGCCCTGTGCAGGTGTCTGATTCTTGAAGTAGATCTTATCGAGAAGGATGGAGTTAGCAAGAGGTTCGGAAAATTTCCGGGGAGATACCGGAGAGACAAAAGGGAGGGAGCGGGTCGCGCGGTGTAGGGCAATCATTTCGACAACGGTATACTCACCTGGTTATCGAGGAAAGGTTGTACGAGGGACTGTGCCGCTCCCGCGGCACGACATGTCTCACGCTCGTAGGATCCCACGGGATCAAAGGAATAAACGGCGCCAGTACCTGCATATCGAGTGAGGGCATGCTTGGCGGGGGCTGAGAAAATGAGCTTACCGTCTTCTTCAATGCCACCAAGTATGTTGTAAACATAGTATGGGAAGAAGCGTTGCGCGTAAAGCATCGTTTGGATTAGCCGCGCTATCGCGCGTAGGGGCATGTCCTTCGCATGAGCATGCCGATACCACTGAAACATTGGAATGAACAATGGCCCCAGGGCGGGGGAGGGGGAGGTACCTCGAGTCTTTGCTTGACCTTTTTCACGAACATATTGCCGTCGGCAGCGAAGCCATTGACTGCGAGCACAGCCCGATCGGTCCTGAAAGGAACGCGTCAGCACGATGCGGAATTGAAAGGTGCATAGCATACAATCTGAAAACCTTGGGGGCGTAGCGAGTCTGGATGCTGTAACCCTCACTTTGGCGGGTGTCGCCGGCGATGACCGTAAAGTCTGAGCCCGCGATGGCGAGGATGGTGCCTCCATTTTCAGCATACGGGTTAAACTGCCTTTGTTGTGGGTTCGCAATAGCGGACATGTCTGGCATTGGGGATTATATAAGAGGAGGGAGGGGAGAGATGGAAGGGGGAAAAGAATAGAGAACGGGAGACTAAGAGAGGCTGATATACGCACCCGACGCGCGTCATTGTAGCAAAGGGGGCGGCTGCGTCGGAGTTTGAATGCATCAGGCTTAGTTACTCCGGCCGGTGTCTACTTCCCTTGTGCGGCAATCTCCCGACGACTCCCCGGATTATCTTATCTCTAAACAAGGTAAATCCATCTCTTGGCTGGTGTCTCCGCTTCCCCGGCATTCGGCCGCCCTTCTTCCCCGGCGATTCTCACAACGACTCTCTCCTTGCGCTCTCACCGTTCTGGCTCTCTGCCTATCTTTCCCCGCTTTGCAGGTGCCCTCTTGATCTGCTATGCAATCTCGCCTCGGCCCACTCAGCGTCATCGTCTACTCTAGGCATTCCACCGATTCACCATTCGTCTCATTGTTTAACATAGAACTGAGCCCGATCACTTCTATTACGTCCTCGGCACTACATAAGCCACACGGAGGATTTAGGCCGCCTCATTTAGGGCGTCAAAATACCCTCAGCACCCAAAATCCCTTTTCCAGGCCCTTCCCCTCCGCGCTTCTCTTGTCTTGACGTCCCTGGCCTCGAGCATCGAACGGCGCGCGACAGCCTCCATCTACTCGGTATACAATTACTTGTTTCGCCCCGAATAGACGTTGTTCCCTCCCTCTTCGTAGCACAGCAGAGCTACCGAAAGCGGTCACGGACGCGAAGCTGGCACCTCCGCTGTGATCATGTGCCAACTGACTGATCAGTGCAATGGAATGGTGCCCTTATAACTATATTCAGTCTTGATCGTGAGTTTTGACGAACACGCAGTGCCCTCTGATTTGGTATCCCCGACCATTCTTGACCTGTGTTAATCTACGCCCTAAGTTTTGTAGTTCATAAGACGACCTAGGGCGTAACCTCCATCCTCGAGGCGGTGACACATGACGACTCTTCGGCGCAAACATCTAAACGACCGTCATTCGAGGGTTCTAATCTGTGCTTCCTTTGTGCGCGGTGAGGATGCATCGCGCGGCTTTGGATCATAATCTTCGCAATGCGCAGCTTTTCCTCCTTCTGGCACTTATGGCACGCACCCACTCATTCACCTTGACTTCTTTGCGAGTGGTCAACCCTGCAAATGGCCTTTTCTCCGCGTCTCTTATTTGGACCAAGTTACGACACGTCTCAACAACTCCGTTATTCTCGCTTGCCGGCGGATGCAGTACGTATACAAACAATGCATTCAATCGGCACCACTGTTGATGATCTGCACTTACTTAGTGTACCAAAAAGGATGTAATTTAGAGTCGACTCGAAGAGTCGCCGCGGGCATTCCCAAGCAC
This sequence comes from Lactarius psammicola, assembly GCA_025769895.1. Taxonomy (NCBI): domain Eukaryota; kingdom Fungi; phylum Basidiomycota; class Agaricomycetes; order Russulales; family Russulaceae; genus Lactarius; species Lactarius psammicola. The sequence continues at coordinate 22,814 of WTXK01000124.1, forward strand.
GGAACAGTCCGAGTCCTGACAACATATTTGTGTTTCCAGAGTTCCTTGGCGCAACACGTGCGTTCAAAGACTCGTATAGCTCCAACCCACCCAGCTTGCGCTGGCCGTATGGGTGGTAGAACATGCCAGGTGATGTCCCCGCAACCTGCAGTACTTATCTTCCATTCCCTCACTACGCTCCATACACGGCTGCAGCCAATACCGGGTTCGGGGCTCTTGGGGTACTGATTCGTGATCTCAGACTCGCAATAATGATGCTCCAATTACAGGTTCCGCGTTATTTTTCGGGAAAGCCCGAGGTGGCACGGGCGTGTTGGCGGCGCCCGTCCTTGTTGAGGTTTTACTTCAATCTTTTTTTTTTTCAAGTCCTCTCACTTTCGTCGACTGAAAACTGCTTATTGCCGTAATACACAGGAGGGGCTTTCTCATACGAACACAGAAACTATTACTCTCTCGGGCAGGGGGTGGGGGTCTTACGATAATGTCATGTCAAGTCTGGGCTGCTCCCTACCTCCTGCCAGCCTCAGTCCTAAGTGCCGAACAGAAGGCCGTCGTTGTGGCCAATAAGCGGACGTGCATTTCCAGCTCAGACCCCATCGAAACGGGGCTACTGTACCGTGACACCAATCTCGAACCACACACACGGCTTCCGATGCACCACCACCTTGGAGAAAGAAAAAAAAGAAAGGAAGCGAGGCAACATCGATGCAACGTGATTGTTGCAGAGGGGCATTCTTCGGTGTTTCTATGTGCCACTTGCGCCAGGTTATTTGGGCAGCGTACTGCGTGCGCATACCGTAAATCAGAACCTGCCTATTCCTTTTCCCTAAAAATTTCATTTGTTCGAAGTCCCTCGCAGCAACATGGGCGCATGTGTTGCTCGTGGTGACGGGCAATCTGCGCTGCACGGAGATTACACCGCAAGCACCGATCTCACTGACCACTCTACTTTAGGAGTTACCAATACCACATTGACCCACCACCAACAGGCCGCGGTATTTTGGGGAACAACACCCACGTACTTACGTTTACGTGTAGCTGCGCGCTCGCCGGCTTGTACTATTTGACTGATATGGGTGCGACTTTTAACAAACAAAGGATTTACCAGTGGCTCCCTTGCCCCAGCGATCTGTGCCATTTTCCCCGTAGTTTCACCGAACTTTCGCCTTGTCCGAGCGCCGGCCTGCGCCGCCGTCCGGGCCAACAAGTGATGTGAACGCTGTGTATTAAAAAAACCGGTGGAGTGCTGTAACTTACTGTTGTGTTCATTCGATAAGGAGAGTCAAGTGAGTAACATGTTGAGGAGAAGGGTGCAGCTCGAATGCGGGTCAACACCAGTCGGCACATTCAGTGGTGATGGCAAGCTTCCCCCCCCGTTATGAGTCGCATTGATTGTAACCCATAACACCCGATGATCATACCCTAAATTACTCACGCGTACAACGACAATAACTCGTTACTCTTGTTTCGGCGCCGGACTTCCGCACGCACTATTTCCTTACGTGCATTACTGTACACAATTACACAACATCACGCGTCCGGGGGCCTAGATCCGAGCGTGGGCCTCGAACCGCGCCAACACATCGGGCGGTAAGCAATTCTTAGCACCCGCGTCCTTGCGCGCGTACACGCACAGCTCCCCGTTCTCGCACACGAGACTGAAGCTACCCGCGGGGCCGGGGCCGCGCGCGATCGCGAGCTCCTGTACGTCCTCGAGCAGCCTCGCGAGTCGCACGATCTGCACGCCCGTCTCCTGGCGCTGCGCCGAGATATCCGGCTCCGACCCCGCCCGCGCCGTCGCGTCGCCCGTGATTCTCGTTCCGGCACGTGGTGGTCGTCCGTCGAGCTGCCACTCGTGCAGCTGGGAAAATACGCCCCGCTCGTGCACCCCCATGTGTAGCGCTGGTGTCTGCGAGAGTGCCAGCTGCGGGTAGAGCTCGTTCCAGTCGAGCTGGTTTAGGAAGTATGCCGAGCGCGAGGTCAATTCGACCAGGTTTTCCTGTGGGACTTGTGTCCCCGCACGGACGATGTTGATGAGTGGCGACGATGACGATGACGAGGGAGAAGAAGCCGTCTTTGTAGTCGTAGGAGTGCGGTGCTTGATGTTCATGCCGCCGAGTGCGTCCGCTAGGTCGTCGATGGACGCCGTTGTCTTCTTCGGGACACTGGAGCCTGCACTAGGCAAGCACGCGTCAACCTCGAACCGAACTACCATCTTCATATCGAGCATATCCTATCGAGAAAAAACGGTTTAACTCGAGAAAAAGGGAATGCTGTGGCGGCGCACATATGTGATTGCCCGATGATGGCCCGAGGAAGGGCAGCCTGGCGCAGCGCGCGTCGTCGCATCCTCAAAGCCGAACCCATATGTGCGGCTGGTGGGCGGCTCGCGCGTGCGGCCCTCCCAGCGGCCCAGCACGAGGGTCTTGGTCCCCACAAGCTGGACGTCGATCCTGAAGTCGCGCACCTCTCTGCCCGGCGATGGGTTAAGCCAGCGTAGGAGTTTGCGCAAGCCGTTGCGGTCCGTGATGACGTCGACCGTCGGCCAGTCGACGGGCGCCGGCGCCGCCTTGGAGCCGTGTATCGCGTCCGCGGCGGCGAAGAGGGGAAGCATCGGATACTCGGACAGCCGTGCGCTGTTCTGGTCGACAAAAACGGAGCCGTCGTCGGGCTGAAGCGTGAATGGGACGGCACGCCCTGTCCATATGGCCGGCGAACCTGCAACGGTTTGATATCAGATATGGAAAGAACAACTTGGTGTCGAAAGAGGGGGAATGTGTCGCACCTGGGACTACGATCGTCGGTTTCTCCGTGTCGACCCAATTGTACGATGCGACGTATTTCACGTTCTCGATGGGGAAATCCTCTGGCGCACTGGCGCGCGTTGGCTGGGGTACCGTCTCGATGACCTCGGACGTGTCCAAGCCCTCTTTGATGTTGACCTCGGGGAGGGCGTCACGGGAAGATCTGGAGGTGGCGCCTCCACGCCCCCCAGGAGAACTGCGGAAGTAGTGGCTATTTGCATGGTCCGGCCTGTTGCGACCGCCGCGTGCAGCTGAGCCAGTGAAGCTCGAGAAGCCGAGACTAGGCTGTCCGCGCGACATATTCAAATGTGATATAGTTTAGAGTCGAGGGAGATTCTGGATATTGAAGCGGGAGGTTGCAAGACCCACTTATAAGACGGTGTTGAGCAGCGGCGAAGACGACGGTGGGAGTGAAGAGATGCCGCAGTTGTACATGTGTTGGAGCTTTGGGGAGGGCCATCGCTGCGGCCGCAGGGGCGCAAGTAACATTTCCACATCCAAGCTGCGGCGTAGTACGTGTAATCCGTCTAGATTACTACGATGGTACACCTTGACTCTTCTGTTCGCTCGACTCAAAGTCACCCTATGATGTCAAGCCCAGTCTGAGTCCAGACCAGCCCCCGAAATGCCAACTAACATATCCCACACGGCGTGCCAACAAGAGATGCGAGCAATTATCAAATCGATTTTGCAAAGTAAGTAATAGCTACTATCGGATTAGTCGCCGAACCGAGGCCCTCCTCGCCGCAGGCGTCGAGTCGAGAACACCCTCTTGCGATACATATACACCATCAATCCCAAAAGAGAAGCGATAGTACCACTAAGAATATAAAGGAAGACAAGGATCACCACATATTGGGATACAACTTTTCAAGGTGTAGATGGTAGCTGCGAGATAACAGAGAGTTGGCCCAGATAGAAATACTTATCACCGTTCTTTCACGCGTACGCACAGTGACTGGGGACGCGTGTGTGCACGAGGTAGCAGACCAAATTCTCAAGCCACGAAGGTGCTCAACACCGCAGGAGGGGTAGCAGCAGAGGCCTTGTCGACGAACATATCCGCACATTCTTCCTTGTCCCGCGCCGTCGCCTTCCTCGCCGCCGACTTTGCTCGAAGCTCCTCAATTTCTTTCGTCAAGTCTTCCTGTAGGATGAAGTGAGTCAGCTCCCTTTCACCAGCACCAGATATTGTGGGGTTAGAAGCACACGCGTACCACGCGACTTTCCAACTCGGCCGTTTCAAAAATGGAATATGGCGCTGGGGGCTTGGGCGGCTGTTTATCACCTATATAGCGAGAACACATGTGTGCGTTAATTACTCGCGCGGTACAGTCGCACGGGCAACAAAACTGACCGAATGCAGCGTACGTAAACACCTCGTTCATAAGCTCGTGGTTCCGCCTGTACCGCGTCAGCGCGAGCGTCCTCGTCGATATGTTCTCAAGCTCGTCAGCCGAGTCTTCCTCGTCGAGCCGCTGGGGCGGGGGCGGGGGCGGCTGCTGCCTCTGCACATCAACCGGTCAGAGTCAAATATGTATGTTATGTTATGAAGCAAGGTGGCCGCAGAGGCGCGACGCACCGGTCCTGGGTTCATGCTGGCGCTGCGCTCGCGCTGACTGCGACGCTCGATCGCCTCCATCTCGCGGTTCTGCTGCGCGAGCATCGCCTGCGCGTCGGGACGTCCGCCCACTCCGATCCCGACCCCAACGCCCACATTGGGCGGCATTCCCCCTGCGATGGGACCTCCTGCAGGAATACGCTGGCCCTGCCGTTCGCCGAGAACGACGACGGCCGGCTCGTTGTGCTGGCGCAATGGGTACTGTCGAACTGGCTGGGCTTGCAGGGGCGGTGGGACAGCTATTTATTTATTTATTATAAAAAAAGGTGTCGGTGCGGAATGGAAAGTGAGAGAGAGACTGACGTATCGACTGCCCGCGTGAGTAGTGCACAAGGACAAGGAACGGATGGCCGCCCTTGACAAGACGATACCGCCTGCGGACGCGCGAAGCGACCATCTCCCCCGAAAGAGGGATAAACCCGTGACGCGCCTCGACGACTTCCAGTTCCTATCGATGAGGAAAGCGCGTTACGGGTGTAGGAGTGGAAGGAAAAGGGTCAACGTACGCGTCCGCCTTGAATAGGGATAGAATAACGCTGCTCCGTCTCCATGTACCTCACCCCATCCAGTGGGAAGTTTACACCGCCCGGAATAAAAAGGAGATAGATTTGGCCATCTGTGGCCGTGTTCAAGTGATGCACGACGACGCGTGAGGGGGAAGCCGCGCACCTGGTGGTTTGTCGATGTAGCTGGGCTGAAATGCGACTTGTGTTGCAAGGCTGACCGCGCGAGCAAGCATTTGAACGGCGACTTCATGTGTGAGCGACGAGTGCGGCGGTAAGTTCTCTGGAAAACGGAGACAAAGGCCTTCTGCTTGGTGATTCGCTGACGTTGACATGACCGCGTCTGAGAGAGAGGGACCTCCTTCCCTTTTTGCTGCTTCGTCTGGAACAGCAAATGGACGAATCGACGACAGGTTTTTTACTCAAAATCTTGCCCAATGAACTGATCACAAATATCCTCGCGACGCTACATTATCGTGACCTTGCCTCTTGCACCCAAGTGCGTCTTCGGTCTTTCCTATCCTACTGTGACGACTAGCTTAGAGCAGTCCTAACAGGTGTGCAGGCGCTTGGCCGATATTATCCGAGGTTCTGCTTTACTGCAATATCACCTCGAGCTGGGAAGATGCGGTATGGACGATGGCCCTCTGAGCACTCTGTCTATTCCCCAGCGTAGGGAAAGATTACAGGCTTACGATGATGCCTGGAAGAGTCTTCGCTGGTCGGCCTGCATAAACGTGCTGAACATTCCCGATAATGCATACAATAAATTGAGCATTGCTCCGGGTGGCATTCTCACTTTTATCTCTGGGAGAGATAGCACGATCACCTTTGTGCAAATTCCGTCCAACTTGCGTGGTATCCCTATGCGGCAATGGGAACTTTCCTTTCCTTTACTTCCACGCGCCTGCGCTCTTGACCCCTCCGAGGACATTCTCGTTATATTGCAGCTACAAAAGTCAGTAGGTTTAGATCCTATTGCACCCCATGCTTATCCACGTCTTGTAGATGCTACCTCCAATTTTTGTCGCTCAGCACCGGAAAACCCCATCCTCTAGCCGCCGCCCTTCCCCTTTGTGACTACTATTCCATTTCCCATTCTATGGAATTCGTGGAAATCAACGTGGCTCAAAACCATGTCGCCGTCCTGGTAATAAATCAACGACTCAGGGTCTGGAATTGGAAAACTGGACAAATATTGCTGGTACGTTAGAGGACCTCCACGCGACACGCGGGAAGGAGGTTCCTGACTTAAACCCAGGACATCACTCCCAAGAACGTCCGAAGCGTGTCATTTCTCCCAGAGAATCGCATCTTGGTTTCTACTGCCTTCCTCACGGATGACTTTGCCCCGGGAGCAACCCCAAACGGACACGGGAAACGCGCGGCTCTGGTGATGTACGACTTGGATCAGACACCTGCCTCACAGCAACAGGGAGCTGCCGCCCCTCCGGTCACCGTATTTGCTCTCGAACTTGGGCACGACATTATTCCAGTCCACCTAAATCTCTATTACCACCCCAACATCCACCCCAACTCCCACGAGGTCGCCGTCCCGTTCTTCAGCGCTCCGACGGACCAGCTAATCGCCCTCCAAGCAACTGGTATGCTCACAGATGATCGAAGCATCGTACTTGGCCATGTTCTCCTCATACCCCTAGTCAAGCTCACGTCGCACATTGGTAGTACCTCTGCTGGTGATACACCGACGCGGTACATTCCATGGAACAACTGGGCATCCATTGGCATTCGGCGGGTTCCCGACCCAAACTTATCGGGGTACTTCCGGCACGCCCTTTCGGGCTCGCGATTCATCCCCCGCCCTGAAACGGGGGATTTGGTAGATGTAATAGACGTCTGGGACTTCAGCCGCGCCGGTGTCGTGCTTGAATCACAGCGACGTGATCGCGAATTTTTGCCCTGCGTGCAGAAACAACTGATACTTCCAAGTCAGATAGAGGAGAGGGTCGTTGCGATGATCAGTGAGGATGCGGTCGTGATACGCGAGGCACGTAATATCTATCCTCGTCCTATGATTCAACTAATCTGTGCCCACTGCGACGCTATCAGTTCCGTACAGGCGAACAGAGGATTTATCTTCTCGTTTTTTAGAGTTCTGTCCAACCAGGCCAGCTTGTTGGAGCATAACCGCATAAGGAACTGCTCAATCGGCAGAGCAAGGCTAGCTAAACCCACCGGGACGCTGGGTGGTGACTCGTATGAAGGAAGCGAACGAGGCGCAGGTCGATGCAACCAGTTGTACAGTTAATCACCCCACTATCTCTCCTAGACCCAATGAAGCTGTGAATCGGCAATCAGACTCTTGGCTGCATGCGTGTCAAGATGCACGTTGTTTGCAATTGTCCCAGATCGGGCGAATCCACATGATCCCGATCACTGGCTGATGTGACTCACTCCCGACCCTAGTGTTGATCACGCACTACCCGATCACCTCGATTGTCTCTCGTCAAAAAGACACTTGCTCGGACTCACAGACCGGAGAACGGGGGCGTTCTCAGTCCACTTAAAGAGAAGAATGCAGAACCATCTGAGATTGAAGAGGATTATATACCCCTTACGTACCTCCACGCCAAATGCCGTCGGGTTGGGAAGCGCCATGCGTCGGTGATGCGCCCCTGGCAGATCGCCTTGATGGACAATTGATGGGGCCTCAACGTTCGCTTGTCTCCATATCTTCTCACCGTTTTGTTTGTCTTTTCTCGCCTGTCGAGTGCCCCGTGCTATCAGTTTGGGCGTTCCTCTCTTTCCCCCGTCATGACTGAGCCCACAGAATCAAAGCATCGTGACCTAGAAGCGCAGGTTGACGGACCATCTGCCCAAGGTCCGTGTTTGCCGTGCATTCTATTGTCACTGACCTCACGAAGTCCATAGAAAAAGGGACAGAAGAGGTGTCTCCTGCAGAGAAGCTAGACACAGACAATGAGCTTGTGCCACCAGCGAGTCCGGAGGACGTCGAACCTCTCAACGACAGTCGTGCCGTCCCTGCTGAACCTCACGACCGCGACATGGACGAGTATGATGAAAGGGCGACCAAGTTCTGGTCCGTCTACGTACAGGAGGCCGAGAGCCACGACAAGGCCCTGATCGAGACATGGAAGGACGACATGGAGGGAATCATCATTTTCGTGCGTCACCATAAGTCGTCTCTCATCGTGATCAAACATAGCTGACGAGGGGACATCCGCCTTTTCATCCATAGGCCGGTTTATATTCGGCTAGCCTGACCGCCTTCCTGCAGCAGAGTTTACCAAACCTGACCCCGAACTATGCGCAGCAGAGCGCGTACTACTCGCAACAGTCCGTGGTCCTGCTAGCGCAGATCTCTGCACAACTCGCTGCGAGCGGTTCGCCGCTGCCCGCCACGATTCCACTTCCAAGACCTCTCCCCGATTTCGTCCCCGCGTCATCAGACGTCAGAGTGAACGTGTTCTGGTTCATGAGCCTGGTTTTCAGTTTGACCTCCGCGCTCGCCGCAACGATCGTCCAGCAGTGGGTTCGCGACTACATGCACGTTTTCCAGAGATACAACCATCCCCTCAAGCGTGCCCGGGTGCGACAGTTCCTCTACGAGGGTGTGGAAAAGTGGTACATGCCGGTGGTAGTTGAGGTTGTCCCTGCGCTTATCCACATCTCACTCTTCTTGTTCTTCATTGGACTTGCGGACTACCTCTTCAGTATTAACACTGCCACGGCGACCACCACCACGATCTTGATCGCCATCTGCGCCGCCCTCTATCTCTGGTGCGTCATCGCCCCCGTCCATGATGCCCAATCGCCCTACCAGAGCCCGCTGTCCGGGATGTTCTGGATACTCTTCCAAGTCATCCGCGGCCGGACTCACCGGGACCACAGCACTGGCGGCGCACGTAAACGCATCAGCACCAACATGACAGACGGCCGTGTGCAGTTGGCCATGGACGAATCCGACGATCGCAAGAAACGGGACGCGCGCGCAATCCGTTGGGTGGTCGATAACCTCACAGAGGACAGCGAGCTCGAGCCGTTCGTCCTTGGCGTCCCGGGATCGTTCAATTCCAATTGGGGCAAAGGGGTCTGGGAGGTCGTCGCGGCGGAAGAGGATACCAGGAGCAGCAGCGGTGGTGCCAGCACTCCGCAGCCGAACGATGTGACGGAACTCGCGGTCGTGTCGCGTAGCCCTGGCAGTTTTCCCTCGTCGCCCATGCTCACACAGCGCGAGAACACGATTGGGGACCTCAGCGGTCGAATCACGCGCCTGCTGAAGACGTGCACCGACCCCGGCGTCTTGCCGACGGAGGAAGCCCGGCGTAAGCGCGCCCGTGCCTGCGTGGACGCCTCCCTGTCCTTCGTCCTTTCCATCGACGACGACTGGGAATGGTTCGCCGAGCCCGAGATCATGTCTCAGGCGCTTACCTACCTCGGCGACGTCGAGAGGATCCGCGAATCGATGACCCCCGGCTTTGATGCGGCGTTCGCAGTGCGCTGGACGTGCATGTCCCTCGTGGCCGTACGCAGGATGCTGAACACGCCGGCTGTGCGGACCGCGGCCCGGCGCGTCATCACCTGTCTCGCCGAGGTGCGCGGGGAGAACGGTGGGGACGATGACGAGGTGGCGGCCAAGACGACCGGGATCATCGACCGTCACCTGAAGAGCGGGTGGGAGGCGGCAGACATCCTGCACACTGCCCTCAATCGCGAGGTAGACCCCGACAAGATGGAGGAGCTGTTTTTGGAGACCTTGAGAGAGTCCTCAACCCAAGGTGCCATCAAGGACCTCGGAGACGCGTGGAACTCGCTTGGTTGGGCGGACAAGGCAGACGAGGCGATCATCGACCTCGTGCGGACCATGGTATACACCACAGGCGGCGTGCTCAGCTACCTCCCCACCGCAGTCCTCTCATGGGCCCCTGATCCTCGTCGGAAGCCGGATGTCGGGATGCGCGCAGCACCCCCGCACCTGATGCCCCAGTTCCTCCCTCCTCGGTTGCTTACTCAGCGGCTGTGGCTCTGTGTTTTGGCGCTAAGAAACATTGCGACCACGGATTGGGGCACCAGCCCTTATCAGCCAAAGGCGTTGGGAGACCTATGCGCGCCAGAGATGGGGGTCTCAGAAATCAGGCGGATCATAGACCCAACCCCAGCCCCCATGAAGGCCCAACTCTGGCGCCTACAGGACCTGCGCGACGGCGGCTTCGTGTTCATGCTCGAGCTTTTCATGGCCGCAGTCTGCGCCAGCAAGGTCTCGCAACACCACTCTTCGCGACCCCTCTTCATCGGCACCTTCAAGAGCCTCACGTCCGACTGGAAGGAGCATCGAGACGTGCCGGGTACGCAGCATCTTCTGGTCCACCTCCTCGGACAGATCCTCCCCAAAAATAACGAGACGCCTGCAGAGGACGTCCCTGCGTACATCGTCGATAAGTTCCTGACCTTCATAGGGGAGGTGTTGGCTGGGAAGAAAGGCGGCCATGTCACCGAGGCCCTTCAGCTCATCCGGGAATTTGTCGAGCTCCGTGGCGGGACACACGCCGTAGCACAGGATGCTCTGCGGACGATTTCGCCGCCAAAACCGCCAAAGCCACCGAAACGACATCACAGTGCTGCCCACACAGACACATCCTAATATTTTCGAATAGACTCGGCCGTCTGTACCATTAGAGTGTACTCTAGTCATCTTGTGATTATTTGCTAGAGTTATTCATGCCATGTACGAAACATCGACCGTGTCCGTACCCTCTGAAAGGTAGTTGCCATTGGATGGCCGATCACGACATGTGCAGAAGTGTACCAGGAGATCATTGGAGGCGACGAAGACCTGGAGCTGTGCGTAACACTCACTTCGTCGACGCACACCTGGCCTATATTCCACTTGTCTGAGAAACCAGAGAGGAGTCCAGTTGGACACATGAGCTATGAGCTGACCCTGCCGTCCTAATGCGGGGTGGGCGTGTTGATATGCAATCGAAGCCGACATGATAGACACTGCGCCGTCGCGGGCTTGCAACTTGCATTGCCAGAAACGAATGGCGAAAACGCATGGATATATCATACTATGACGTTTATGCTTTCTTGTGAGATGGAGCATACGGCCGCTACTGGTCCAACCGCTGTTTATCCAAACTTGGAGAGTGTTAAGTTAGTGGCTCATTCCAATGGGTCGTTGCCATGATAGCGTCTTTAGCACTCATTAAGGCTTAGACGCAGGGACTATGCAGGCCGTTTTTCTTCAAACGTCTCACTCACATTGGCCTCAGATAGATCCCTGCTGACTTCATGACACCATGCACCTCATGCTGGATCAAAACGCAACTTAAATACCACTCTTGCGCGATCACCTACTTCGACACATAATAATCGTGTAAAGGTATCCAGGACGTTAGACCCCCTCAGTTTGCATACTGAGGGGTTATGTGGCAGATAATACTTGCTGCACCTAATGAATGCGGACTCAGGTATTGTCGTTCCGAGGGGAAGGGTAGATTGTGGAGACAGAGAGAGAATGGGTTAAACGCAGACGCAGAAGGAATTTACTGACATGGAAACGAGGTCATGGATCGGATATGAAAGGAGGTGAGGATGTTAATAAGTATGGAAAACTGTATCCTTTAGCCTGAGAGTTGAGTAATTTGAGTACTTGAGTTGCGCGGGGGAGCATATGCAAGGGTTAAGTGAACGTGGGAATTGGTCCGTACTGGACCATACAGTATGACACAGCTGACTTCAGTCAACCTTTTGAACTTAGCCCTGGCCTGGGGTTCTCGTCTTTCCAATGCGCAGCTCGGACATACATGCCGTGATACAACTATTGTGGACAACTTCTGCAGCCATCCCCATGACGATCTTCCCCAACTGGCGTTGCAAGAACTCTAGCAGAGCCCATGTCATGATCGGTTCTCGGAGACTTTCAATCCTGATACAGTAGTATCCATACCAGCGGGACAGGGACCATCTATCTCTCCTGAGTGACGCCATCTGCAATAGCGCAGAGCATGCCAATTCGCATGATACAGACGTGCCGCATAAAATATAAACGCGCAGTCTTGTCTTTCAACACAGTACAGCATGTTTGTTGCCGACCATTCGCACAAGGCTGTCCATCGTTTCGGTCTTCAAAGTGCGCAGTCCTCAGTCATTCTTCAGGGTGATGCATGGTCCGCGCATCGGATCACTTTCCCTCCCGCTCACATCCCAACCGAGCTACAATCGCACACGTGCTTCCTTCGCCCGACTTAGCGAATAACGGCGTTGTGGTGTCCTCAGGGGTGGGTCTCACGTCCATCATTCTCTTGGATGAACAAAGCGCTTTTCGTTTTTACGCTGACAATGAATAAGCTACCTGTAATGTGACCCAAATTGCGTTTGTGCGGTGTAGCTCTCATAAGCTTGCTCTCCTAGGGTGAACATTACGTGTTTCCACCAGTCAAATGTGGTCCTGGGCGAAGCGCCATTCTACGATGTCTAATCTACAGTTCTCATAGTCGGAGACGCTATCCCTCAACAGTGCCGTGGCGTAGACCTGATTTTATGGATGATTGGTGGCGATAAAATGAGGGCCGCAGCATTCGGGTAAACCTGCGGCAGGCCTTTTTTTTTTTTTTTGAATGGGTGATACGACAAACATGTGTTTCAATGCATTAGGCGTCAACAAGTCGGTCTGCGACGCTAATGGATTGGCACCTGGCGTCATTAATCCTCGCCCAGTTGAACTCATGTACGGTAAGTACATCAAGTGACTGGCTTGGGGTTCTTGGACCCCATATAGGTGGCTCCACGCCAAGGACATACACCCTGCGCTCGCACAGGTCAACTCGATTGATAGAATGCCGTAAACACCTTAACAAATCCTTCATTGCCACGACCAAACTGTACACGCCCTGCGCCACTTCACTCAATACTTCGCGTCACTTGGGCTGCGCTTTCAGCTTCCAACTTTTCCGATGGGAATTAGTACGTAAGTGTAACTATATGTGCGTCACGAGTGTCGTTGGCTTTTCGATGGCCGACGGCTCGCGTTTCGAGCAGTGCTTCCAGATCCGACACTGGAGATGCTGCGGAGAAGTGCAGGGCGTCTATTCCTCATCAGGCCTTCCATTTCGCTGCGCAGTTTGTACAGAGGTCATATCTCCAGGTGAGCGTGTCGCAATGGGAATAAGCATTCATCCGCGCCGATAGCAGGCCCGATGCCACATGTGTAAACTCTCCCGTGGGGCCGCGAGCTTCCAGACGCCGAGGTAGCCCATTTAACTCGGGCTTCCTGCGGGTATAAAACGAAAGGCTGCTCCCCTCTATTAGTAAAAACCCATTGACGCAAGGTCCCCATTACCATGTACGCCATCACTGCCCTTTTTGTTTCCGTCCTTGCTCTGGCCTCGTCACTGGCCGGCGTCGTACAAGCAACCGGTCCGCGAACACGGTGTACCGGTGCGTCATCTTTGCCATTTTACTTCCGGTCGTCTAAGACGATTTTTTTCATGCTGTTCCATGTACAGAAACGTATGACGTCCCGTGAGTCTTGGAAATTCGTATCTCTCCATGGCGCCTCCCAATGCCCGTGTGCTAATTGTCTTGTTCACCACCAGGGAGGGCGAAACCTGCGACACCCTCGGCGCAAAGCTGGGCGCGAACCAGACTGCGATCCTGTTGATGAATCCCACGATAACCTGTAAGTGTCCTTGATACTATCCATGTTTTGTCGTTGTTTTTTTCCGAATAGCGAGCTGACTGAGAGACGCACCTTCTCCCCACAAATCCCTACCACAGGCGGCGGCACCCTCCCCGCCGAAGAATTGTGCATCAAGGCGTGGCAGCCTACCTGCTCGCTCAACACGACTGCCACGAGCACGACGTGTGACGGGTTGGCTTCCCAGTGGAATATCACTCGGGAGACGTTCATCAGCTACAACGACAACGTGAATGACGACTGCACTGACCTCATTGCTGGACAGCCCGTATGTGTATTCCCGCTCTTGAAAAGGTTATACGCGACGTGGCGCTGACTCATTTGCGATTAGTACTGCGTGTCTATCGACGGTTGTTACCCGGGAAACACGGACCCGTTCTGTCTACAGTGACGAGATCTTCGGTCGTGCACATTGAGTCATACGATGGGACGGACCCTCTTCTGTGTGGAGGGCGAAGCTAAATTAATCACGGATTTTATCGTGATCCTACTGCAGATTATGGACCAAATGTTTATTTCTGTGTCTACTAGTCGGACGGACGATTACATCGTGTCATGCATGTCATGGCTAAATATAACTTCTAGCTTATCACGTGCTCTCATGACCCACCTTGTCATCACGTCTCGCTCCATTCACTTCAACGTTAACAGAAAAGAATAAACCCATTAATGGGTATGTCTCTCCAACAACTAAGGCTACTCTCTGATTGTCCTCGTCAGCACCAACGCATAAGCTGAGTGCAAAAGTCAAGCTATGATGCTATCATAAGCACGGCCGCCGTATAGGTGATATATTTGTTGGGAGTTAGTAAGACTAGTACTGGAACGAAGGTGTAAATCATGACGCATGACGACTCACTCCGGTCATCTCGTTGTATTTGTATTGTGTGGTCACAATATGGATGAGGGCTGTGCAAGTGTGACGCCCTCCAGACTTTGTTGCGTGCGATTACTCGTTCATGATCAGATTATCGCGGCTCTGGGGACACAAGGGATCCGCAAGGATACAGTAAAGGCAACCTAACTCTGGTCAGGAATGACAGGTGGTGGGTAACCTAGCTGCTCAACACGCGGCGATGGCTGTTGACCTGTATTTTTCTGCTTCCCACTTGCAAGGTCGCAGCACAGGCGTCAATGGTTCGGCTCGCCTTCTCTTATTGACAAAGTGGCTTTCCGGCAGCTACGTCCCATCCTCCTCCTCCTACCTATCTTGAACTGGCCCGCAATCATTACAGGACCCTAAAAAACAAGGAGATACACCCCTTCCCGAGAGACGGGACTGATAGCGTCGCAGTGAGTATGGGTCAGCTGTGCGATAGGGCCAAGATCGATGCTACATACCGGACAAATCAATGCGTCCTCACTGATCGCCACTCTGACCCCCCTGTTGTCTGTATCGGGAGTGCCGCCTGTGTCTGTGCGCGGGGGAAATTTTTGCGGTCGCGTCGCTGCGGCTCAAGTTCGTTGCAGCAACACAGGTCCGGCTGAAGTCCCCAGACGTCCACAAAAACTCCACAAAATTTCCCGTTTGGGGCCCATGATGAACCACGACCCCGAAAGCGCCACACGGAAGAAAAGTCATTTGCAAATCGGGCGCATCAAGTGCCCGTGACTCCCCAATCGTTCCACGGGATGTAGGGCATCAGCACTTCGTCAGCTGCAGCGCCATCTATGTGCGAGGTGAGTCTGACCATGAGAACCAGGAAAACATTACGCGGTTCATTGCCTCGACCACTTGTACTTCGAAAGCCACGTGTTCGGAGGGGGATCAGCTGTTCCGATAGTGATCTGAAGAATGGGACAGCAATTTCGTCGGAGTAGGAGTGGGCGTCGAGGTAGCAACGGAGCAGCATCTCATCAGGTTCGAATATGTGCTCGAGTTCAATAGAAAAGACGGCGATAGGAGAGGAGACACCATGGTCCTGTGAGGCGAATGCCTGATACAAGTCGTACACCACTAGAACCGGGAAAAACCTAGATCTGCCTCCGATTGTCCCTCTTGCAAAGTCACCCCCGTAGGCGTTGGCGATAAAGAGACGATTTTCGGGGATAAATGACATGCTTTGGATGCGATATGAAGAGATGGTCTTGTTTTGATCAGTAAGCTCCTCGGCCACTACACTCCATCATCCATCATGCGCACCGCAGCCCCATCCGATTCATAGGTATTTTCTTTTTTATACATGTATGAGTGGGGCGAGACGTGATGACAAGGTAGTCATGAGAGTACGTGGTAAGCTAGAAGTAACTTAAATTCGGTCATGACATGCATAAAACACGACATAATTACGACTCAAAGTCGTCGGTTCGATTAGTGTAGTCGGAGAGGAGACACAGAAATAAACAAAACCAAAAAAAATAATATAAACAATTTATATTTCCGGGATGCAAGTCAGAGACTAAGACCGCCGGTCGTAGCTAAGAACCACTGCACTTATGAAACGCGCGTAAGTCCAGATGATGGAAATCCGAGTCATACATAGATAACCGAAGTTGAGGGAACTTCAAAGTAGTGTTGCCACGAGTTAGATCTAGTTAGAGTCCACACTGGTGCCCGCACTGGTGTGAAGTCCCGAGTTAGAGTTGGCGTCGTAGTTGCCAACTCGACCCGGACTGCATCAACTCGCGGCAGACTATTTAAAAAAAATCATAGTCTTCAGTCAAGCCTTTGAACTGAGCTCTGGCCCAGGCCTGGGGTTCTTGTCTTTCCATTGTGCAGCCCGGGATACACATGTCGTGGCACAACTCAAATTGCGGACGAACTTGCTATCCCCATGACGATCTTCGGGAACTGGCTCTGCAAGAATTGCTTGTGCGAAATGTAAATGCAGAGTCCTGTCTTACACCACAGTGCAGCACGTTCGTTGCCGACCATTCGCATAAGGTCACAGGCACAGTCTTCAAAGTGCGCAGTCCTCACTCATTCTTCGGAAGCGGTCAACGCATCAGATGACGTTCCCTCCTGTTCACGTCCCAGCCGAGCTACAGTTGCACATGTGCTCCGCCCCTTTCGCCCGGCTTAGCAAATAGGCGCGCTGCGGTCTCGCGCCCATCATGATCCTGGGTGAACAAAGAAGCACTTTTAGTTTTTGCACTAACGAAAGATAAGCTACCTGCGGTGCGGTGTAGCTCTCTCACGAGCTAAGCTGCTCAGAAATCCCAACTAATCATGGCGTGAACATTACTCATTTCCACCGGTCAACCATGGTCCTCTCCGGAGCACCGTTCTACGATGCCGAATCTACAGTTCACGTAGTTGAGGACGCCGTTCCTCAACAGTGCCGTGTCGTCGACCTAATTCCATGGCCGGTTGGTGGCGCCAAAATGAGGGCCGCGGCACTAGGGTCAACCCGCGGCAGAGTCCTTTACCTTCGAACAAGAAATACAACACACATGCGTTCTCATACGAATTGGGTCAACGGGTAGGTCTGTAATGCGAATGGATTGGTACCAGGGGTCATTAATCCTTGCCCGCCGATTGAACTCAGTTTTTTATTATTATTAAGAAAACCGAAATTGAACTCAGTTACATCAAATGACTGGCTTCGGATTCTTGGACTCCATGTAGGTGGCTCCACGCCGAGGAGACACACCTCTGACAGGCTAACTCAACTGCCAGAACGCCACAAACACCTTAATAAATCCTTCATTGCCACCAAACCCAGCTGAAGACACGCCCTCAGTTGCGCCACTTGACAGTCAGTTCGCTCAATATTTTGCGTCACTTCGCTTTCAGCTACCAACTTTTACGGTGGAACCTTCTTTTGGCTTCACCGTCATTCACACTAGTGTAACGGTCGATCTCCAAGTGAGCGTGTCGCAATGGCAACGAGAGTAAGCATCCGTCCGCGCCGGTGCCACATGTGTAAACTCTTCTGCGAGGCCGTGGGCTTGAGGTAGATTCGTCCATCCGTCTATTCGCGAAACTTGGGCTTCCTGCGGGTATAATTTGAGGGGTTGCTCCCCTCCATTAGAGAAAAAACTTTTTTGACGCAAGGTCCGCTTTAACATGTACGCCATCTCCATTGGTGCCTTTGTTTCCGTTCTTGCTTTGTCCTCGTCGCTGGCCGGCGTCGTACAGGCAGCCGGTCCGTGAGCACGGTGGATTGGCGCATCGTCACTATCATCGCCATTCTACTCCTGGTCGTCTGAGAAGGCGATTTCATGCTGTTCCATGTACAGCAACGAATAACGTTCAGTAAGTCTTGAAATATTGTATTTCCCCGTGGCGCCTCCCAATTCATCTGTGCTCACTGTCCTGCTCACCACCAGAAAGGGTGAAACCCACCACACCTCCGGCGCGAGGCTCGGCCTGAGCTAGATTGCGATCCTGTCGATGAACTCCGGGATAAGTTGTAAGTGTCCTTGATACAGTCTGAGTCTTTTTTATCGATCAGAGAGCTGACTGAGAAACGCACTTTTTCCACAGTCGATGGCACACTCACCATCTCAAAGATTGTGCATCAAGCAGTCGACGCCTACCTGCGCGCATAAGGTGGTCGCCACGAGCAAGACGTGTGACGAGCTAGCGTCCAAGTGAGGTCTCACTCGGAAGGTGTTCGTCGACTACAACAATAATATGAATAACAAGTGCACCAACCTCGTTCCGGACAATTCGTACGTGTATTCCCGCTCTATCATAGACGAGGTTATAAGTGCGGGGGTGACGTAGCGCTGACTCATTCCCGACTAGTACTGGGTGACCGTCGGTTGATACCTGGGGGAAACACCAATCCGGTCTTAGGCTGTCAACAGTGACAAGATCTTCGGTCGTGCACATTGGATCATACGATGGGCCCGCTTCTGTGTGAAGGGCGAAGTTAACTTGATAGCGGAGTTTCTTCGTGTTCCTACTGCGGACTATGGACTGAATGTTTATTTTTGAGAGTCAAAATTATCTCGTGTCTGATGCGTGTCGTGGCTGAACAACTTCTTGCCTCTCACATGCTCTCATGACCCTCTTGTTAAGACGTCTCGCTCCACTCCTTCAACAGAAAAGGATATGCCCATGAATGGGATGAGGTTGTATATCTCCCCAACAACTGAGCCTACTCTGATTGTTCTTGTCAGTACCAACGCATAGGCTGAGTACAAAATCCAAGCTAGTCCACTCTGAATGGGAGGAACGCGATGGCGATTCGTGTGATAGTAAAGCACGGAATGTCCCAATAGGTCCTTGAGTAGGTCTGTCATCCCGTTTTTTTTGTATCTGCGTTTTTATTTCGCTATGCGGGTCTCCGACAAAGACGCGGTCTCCGAGTTTTTCCGTAAACCAGTAGAGAGTTTCCTAGTCGGGTAGAGAATGCGGCCATCATACGCACTGCCGCTGTATAAGTGGTATGGAGGAACCCGTTTTTGGGAGAAAGTAAGATAGGAAGTAAGGCGTCAGTCATGTAGATTCAGTCCCGTCGTTTCGTTATGTCATACCCGGTCACGGTGTGAATGAGGGCTGTGCAAGTGCTAGCTATAGATTGTGTTACGATATTAGTCGCTCGTGATCAGAAGAGTATCGCGGCTTGGGAGATCCGCAAGGGTAGAGTAAAAGTGACTCCGGTTTCCGCCAGATAGTAAGAAAAACCCATCACCCCCATGGACTGTGCAAGTTATCAATGACACGGGGAGTGTGTCAAGTTGCAGCAAACACTGGCAATCGTTCAAAGAATGTCGTCGAGTTGCGGAACTGAAGTCATTGTGAGGTACTTGTGAATTGGCCTTCCGACGTGCCGTACGTGACATACAATCATATGAATGAGCCTAAGGGACCACCTTCGGTAACACACGACTGAAACGCAAGTGGCGGGCACTACATGGAATGAACATAGGTAAGACGTGGCACAGCTTACAGTAGGAGCCCGTGCCAGTCGCGCATAAATTGGCACCCATTCTAGAAATTCTGCACAGATTGGTTCACACGCGACGTGTAAACCCAAAAAAAGGTATAGGATTGGAAAAATAAACGCCCAGAAAGCGAGTGTGCCTTTGTAAACAATAAGACACGACCCCTGGTACAATGTCACCACCACACTGTCCGTACATTCTAGGTGCAGACATCTATAGGCACGCGCCGCAGACGCAGCGGCATCTGAAAACCTATCTCTGGGGAAGAAGCCACAATGGGACGTGTCACAATGCTAAACACAATAGTCTCACCAGTCAGTGTCCCGAAAATAGAAAAGAGAAAAGGTGGGAGAAGGAAAGGAAACGCACTTGGTGCGCTTTTCGATCACGACGTCGTCGTCTATCGTGAACTCTAGGTCGCGCAGTAGACACGCAAGGAACACCTTGATTTCAGCAAGGGCGAAACGGTAGCCAATGCATGCACGGTTGCCTGTCGTCCCGCTACCGTTCCCATTTAGGAAAGTCAGGGTGTGGGCGTACAAACCGGGCACGGCACGCACGGCCGGCGGTAGTGTCGTCCAACGCTCTGGCCGAAACTCGTGAGCATCGGGCCCCCACAGGTCGGGTGCGCGGTTGACGGTCTGAATCGGAATAGTGATAATGTCGCCGTGGCGGAGGTGGATCGAACTTTGGAGATGCCACCAATGATCCTCTTCCTCCTCAGCTGTCAGGGAACGGGAGCGGAATCGGAGACAGCGGGAGAGCCGACGCCAGGTTGGCCAGCGTACCCGAACAGGGTGTTGTAGGGGAACGAAGCAGTCTGGTGCTGCGCCGGCGTACACGCGCATCGTGCTACGAACAGGAGCGTGTAGGCGAAGAGCTTCACGCACGGTATATTCGAGCAGTGGGAGCTCGAGGGTTGTGTAGAGATCGTCCTTGTCACAGGCACGGAGCGCGGCACGCAACCGCGCTTGCGCCACGGGAGCACGCGCGAGAGCGTAGAGCGTCCATGTGATGGCAGACGCAGTCGTTTCGTGTCCTGCAGCGAGGAAAGTGGTGATCTGTGAGAGCATTTCGGAATGAGTGAGGGCTTGACAAGGCGAGGAAGCAGCGTTGGCGCGGACTGTGGGAATCACGTTGTTTGTGGGAGGGGATATGAAGTAGCGCCGTGTACGTACTGAGGACGGAGAGGATGTCGCGCGACCTTTTCGCGTCGCGAGTTGGCTCATCTGGTAGAGACACGGACTTGCGCTCGTTGATGAGCTGCGTGCCAATGCGCACCATAGTTGCTTGGGCCTCTTGTAATGTACGAGAGTTTGGACGCTGAATTCGGAGAATAAGTGTTTGGGAGGAATACTCGATATAAAACAGAGACACACAAATCGCCGCAGGAATGGAAACCAAACCGTTAGGACGGTCAGCACACTAAACTTGTGCGAGGTGGAAAAGACGGCTGCAAACGCGCGTGCGAGCTCGCTCTCGGGTCGATTGGCGCTGTAAGGGTCTGTACCAGGGGGTGGAAGTGAATGAAAAGAATAGCCAAATCCTGTGACTGGGATGAGAGCATGAAAATGCGAAATTATGATTAAAATTTACCGGCCTCCCCGATAATGTCGAGAGTCGCACGAGTAAGCCAAGAAAGGACGTCAACAACGGGACGAGTAGATGCCGATGAGTCGGCGGTCTGTAAAGGTGAGGTTCGATGTCGAGTGGACGGGGGTTGGCATGCGGGTTCGAGTGGTGAGCAAAGGACGGTGCACGATTCAGAGCTCGAAGAAACGTGATCTGTGTAGTTGGTCGTCATTGAAGGTGGCGTGTCCGCAAGTTGTATGAATATATCGCACAGCTATGATGGGAGTGGTGTAAGGACGGGAATAGGTTTCAATGGGCAAATGAAGGGAATGCACACGCGTTCGGCCTTTTCGCGGAAAATGGGTATGATAGATTTTATGTGAGATGGAGAGAATGCTTGATTCTAGGGCGACAAGAGCATCAGAAAAAAGAGACGGCCAGACGAGCGGGGCTGTACAGTACCAAGATGCGGCGCTGGGGAGGAGAACGATTGTCATGAGACTTGGTAGCACTTTTTAGGGATGGACGAACCTGTCGCCGATGCACGTCGCCCTGCGCAGTAAGAAGGCCTTCGCGACCTGCACCAGCTTCTGCGAGAGCCTCCATGATGAAATCGGGCCTGGGGAAGTCATAAGCGTGACCAAGAATATAGGCAAGAGCAAGAGGGTCGGTGGTGATGAGACGGGGACAATTAATGAAACCGCGGTAGGTGAAGGTGTTCCCATAGAGTTGTGTCCATCTTTGGAATATGTTGTTGTTTTCTTCGTCCGATATTTGAGCGAGGTTTCCAACGAGTAAAGAAGGGGAAGGAGGGGAAGGGAGGAGACGAAGAGGCGAGCGGAAACGGGAGACAACGAGTTTAGAGAGTGGCCGGAGAACGTAGAGGATGACAGCGCAGAGGAGGAGGAGGAAGACGAGGAGTGAGGTGGCCATCCGGGTCGCAGTGGGAAAGGGTGGAGGATTAAGTACATGATAGTGACTTGAACTCGGACAGCAGTTCAACGCATCACCACAATCCATCATCTCGGCCATCTCGGTCTCGGCAATACTACCCGGTCCGTATTCCCCGTCCTGTGTTTTCTCAAAGATCCAACTTGATTTAGCAAGCCATATATCGACATGTCCTCAGCCTCGGACTCAGCTCTTAGCGACAAGCTTAGCGAGCTCAAACGTTCTCTACAGGATAAACATCTTTACAACCCACCCGACGGCCATACTCCCGCGTCTCACGACGATGCCACTCTCTTGTAGGGCTTTCTTCTTCATGTCTCATATGCTTCAGTTATCAAATTCGGTCCAATCCGACCCGATCACAGACGTTTCCTTCGTGCTCGCAAGTTTGACTCCGCAAAGGCCCACAAGCAGTTCGCCGCCACCGAGGCTTGGAGGGCCGAGCTCGACGTCCTGAATCTCTATGCGACTTTCGACCCAGACGAGCTCGAATCCGCAAAGCGATTTTATCCGCGCTGGACGGGGCGACGCGACAAGGTGGGCGTCAATATATTTGATATCCCGTCACCTTGACTCGGACAGCTCTCCCACACAGCATGGCATACCTGTCTATGTCTTCCGCCTTGCGTCCTTGTCAGGGACACCTCAGAAAGAGCTCAACGCTGTCCCAGAGGAGCGCCGCTATCAGCGCATGTGCGTCCTCTGTTCCCTTCCCCTGATCCCTCCCACAGATGCATGGCCTCTGACAGTGTCGCCCTCTGGGAGTTTATGTCTCGCTTCACCCTCCCGCTGTGCTCTGCCCTTCCCCATTCCCCTCTCATCCCATCATCTCCTGATGCGCACACCTCCACCCCATCATCTCCACCATCACCGACATCGCCACATCCTGTCACCGCGACGACGTCGATCATCGACCTCGGCGGTGTCTCTCTTGGCATGATGTGGTCCCTCCGCCGCCATCTCCAGCAGGCCTCCGAACTCGCCACCGCACACTACCCCGAGACGCTCCACACAATCGCCATTGTCAACGCGCCCTCCTTCTTTCCCACCGTCTGGGGCTGGATCAAGGTGCGCCTTCCCGCTTTGCCTCTTCCACGTTCGTGACAGAAGGCCGAAATACCCTGTGCGGCCTTTTAAAATATAGGCTTGGTTCGATGAAGGCACGCGCAACAAGGTTCATGTACTGGGCGCTGATCCTGGCCCTGTCCTCCTTCAGCTCATGGACGCCGATTCGCTTCCGCAAGTCTATGGCGGCACGCTACCGTTCACGTTCGAGGACGAGCCCGTACTCGACATCCCCGCGCGTGAGCTTCTCGGTTTGGACGAGATCCCCCGTGGGCCTATTGTCTTCGTTGACGGCAAAGTCATCCGCCCTGAAGGCCACCCCGAGCCACGACACGCACTGAACGGGAATGCCGGGACAAGCACCTAACATAAATATAGATGTAGATGTAGATCCCGATCCCCTTTTGATTTGTTAATGTACAACTGGCATTCACCGCTATGGCCATGCAAGGCCACCTGAGAGACCACTTTATCTACAACAAGTCCAGAACCTGAAGTCCAAAGGCGAACAAATACTGTTGAGTGGAAGAGAAGTTGGAAGGATAATGATATGCACAAACTGTTTACTGTATGTTACCGGCGTGCTTAGTAGCAAATTTGAATGAGGGGAGAATACCAGTACAACAACCTCTTTTTACCACTCGAAGAAAGTTCAAAAAAGGCAGTCCGTCGCGCGCGTGTCGGTTCCTTCTCTATCGTCATGTCAAGTCGTCATCTTCGGGCTCACCAGTGACACCGTCCTCGTTCCAAATCTCCAAGAACTAGCGTGAATGATTATAAAG
This sequence comes from Lactarius psammicola, assembly GCA_025769895.1. Classification (NCBI taxonomy): domain Eukaryota; kingdom Fungi; phylum Basidiomycota; class Agaricomycetes; order Russulales; family Russulaceae; genus Lactarius; species Lactarius psammicola. The sequence continues at coordinate 46,630 of WTXK01000124.1, forward strand.
CGTGAGTGTTGACGCGTAAATCGTGCATGAGACACCGACGCACCGTTTCGCGCTGTGCTGACATGTCGGCCGTCGTGAGCAGAGGTCGCGTCGCGAATGGCAGACGTGTCCACGTCAGCGGTGCAGCCGCAGCTCCTGCACGCCGTGTCGCAGGTTTGTCACCCAGAGCATTCTTCTTGCCTATCACCCACTTAAGACATTTCCTGATAATCCGTGTCAGCGCAAGGAACGGGCCCGCTCTGCACCGTGAGCAGTGACGACCACGTACTCTTCGGACAGACCGTAAAGGTTCTTGAGGTGCGCTTTGAGAAGCATGATCAACGCGATCAGCACCGAAGTGCGCAGCAGGGGCAGTTTCTCAAGTGTCCGCCAGGGTGGAGTCGCAGTAGTTGAGGCTATGGTTACGTCTGACTGGTGTAAGCAACGGTCAGGAAAACAGCACGAATGCAGTATAAGCGTACCTTGCTCAGCTGGGACTGTAGTTGCAGTAGCATCCGTCATATCTGCGTCTACGCCATTCGCTTGGATCCGCGGTGGTGATAGAGGAGGGGCAGGAGGGGCAAACTCGGGAGGTTCAGGCGCGGCGGATGATTCAGGCAGGGTGGGAGGGAAGGTAGGGGGCTGTGCAGGATGTGCAAGGTGAGCAGTCTGGGAAGGTCGAGCTTGCAGTTGTGCCAGCAGGTTCCCGGGAGACAATGCTTCGACGCACTGCATGCCGGCAGTCGAAAGCACATTAGTAAGACTCCTGATGACCAGAAGCACTTCCTCCTGGGTTTTGTAGTCGAACGCAGCGAAGTTCTCGGCCATATACCGTGCAAAGTCGACGTCATCTTGTGCTGCAGACAACGCAGTGCCCACATCGAATGCGCGCACGAGAGCCTTGAGGAAGTCTAATTTCGGCCCGCGCTTCTCGCGCGCAAGCGCGAACCAACGGTGCAACAACGCCGTACCGCTCCGTGCACCGTGCACACTGCCAGAACCCCCGCACTCTTGTGCGAGCTTGATTTGATACGAGAAAGACGCGCGTGCGCTAACGATGTACCGAGAGTTGAGAAGTGATGCGTGCTTGCTGTGCAATACTGAGTGCAGAGCGCTCGCGCGTGTACTCAATGCCGTATTTGGGCTTGTCTCTAGGGCCACGATGACGGGGAAAGACTGAAGTGGATGCGCCAGACCTTGCTTAATCGTGAAACTCAAGATGTCAACGGCAGCACCTTGAGTCTGCGGGTGCTGAGACAGCGCAGCATCTAAGATCGGGTCCATGTAGCGTTGCACGATGGCAGAACTGACACTATTCTAGGGGGTTAATGCGACGTACACCTTAGCACCACCGTGCTTACTTACCCAGAGTCGGCGAACCCATCAGTATTACCAACGAGTTCTTCCATGTTAACGTCCGTCGGTGCTGGTTTACTTTTCGTCCCCGCCTTGCCTTTCTCTTTCTGCGTGTGCTTGGCAGCTTCCGACATGAGAAACTCCTGCATAATTTTCAGCAAGCGTGCACGCCCTTCCTCTTCTTGTGACGCAAACGTGGCGTCCATGATCATCGCTGATGACTCTAACGTCATCAACGTAGGCTGCGTGCGGAAGAGAAAGCCTGATATGTATGTTCTAAGATGGTAAACGGGATGAGAACGTATATGGATCATACCGAGACATTGCAGGGTGCGTCCGCGGAGCCCTGGTTCGGATTGCTTCTGATAAAGGTTCAAAAGGCTGTTATAGACGTGCTCGATGATGGATCCCTGGAAATTGTTTAGGTGGTACAGGAATTGCACAACGCGGAATCTCACTTTGGAAACCGTGTCCAGGTCTGCCGAGAGATCTACAGCCAATCAGACACCATGCAGATCGATATTCGTTGATTGACGATCACGTACCAGAGTACTCAGTTCTCAGACGGTCAAAATCGCAATGTTCGACTAGAAGCGAGATGATAAAAATCAAGATGGACAACGTGCGCGAGTCAGCGGGGGCCATGTGCACTTTTTGAGCCGCGGATTGCAAACGAGCTTGGAAGAGAATGAGTGTGGGAATGGTGAAACGTAGCCATACACACCGTTGCAAGATTTTAGTAGCCCGACGAGACGAACAAAGTCATGCGTTAGGTGCTGGACTACCGCACATAGGCACGCAACTGTTTCTTGCAACGCCTAGAAACCTAGTATGATTTATCGGACTGATTGACTGCACCACTCGCTTACCTGGACGCCGCCCGCCGTCGATGGCTTTAAAATCATGGGTTGTAGCGCTAACTGTAGCTCGTTGCCAAACTTCACAGAGGTCTTAGGCATATGTGGAACGGATACCCGGAATATTTTGAGTAAGTAATCAGATGTTACTTGTTCCTCTGGCTAGAAAAGGAATGAAGAGATCTCATTGACCATGAAGAAAGGACTTACAGATGTGGCGTTCTTAAGGTATGGCAACAGCGTGGACGCGTTCGAGCCAGAAAGAATTGCTGGATAGGCAGAGCTGAGCAGGTAAATGGTTCGAATGCAGTTGACGACAGTCTAATCAACCCGTTAAGACGTCAGAAAACTAGGGGGCAATGAAAATTTTCTCACAAAACCCGGGAGTTCAGAGGCGTCCACGAGACCATCAATCAAAGCTTCGCAAATTTCGCCATAACGCGCATGTAGTAGACCCGCCTCGGCATCTTCCTTCGATGCCATGATTTTATGAAGTACATCTTCCAGAGGAGATTGACGGTCCCGGAAATTAGCCGCCACCCCCATGATAATAGACACCTTATTTAGAAGCTGAACTTTATCGTCGAGGCCAGGCCCTTGGCCACCGCCACGGAGCCTTTGCAGAGCTGGTTGGGACATCACGCTTGAAAACCACAACTCCTCGAGAGTCTTGATTGAGAGGTCTTTGACAGTATCGTCTTCGTCGAACATTCTTAGTACCAGTTTTGTACAAATATCCGTGCGGCGCTTGATGTCGTCAGTAACACCATAGAAAGCCCTGAGGAGCTTGATCACGCGTTTGCGAACGCCGAGGCCGGTATCCTACGAAGGCTCAGTATATGCTGGTAGGTAAAAATAACACAACATACAGCAATACGATCGGCAATCTTCTGGTAGTAGTCGCCGGCAACCTCGGGGGTATCGATCACATACTTGCCAATGAGCTCCACAGCGGCGTCGCGAACCGCAGGCGAGCTGTCAAGGAGATGACTCTCGATTCCCCGACGAACATTGGCCTATTTACAACTATTTTGCATGTCCAGTGGTTCATACGAGCGAAATGACGTACAGCTGTTAAGATCGTCGGGTCACTGGTTACAATCTGACCCAGTGCTCGCAACGCCTTCGTGCGCACAAAAACGGGCGGAGCATCTAAAGCAAGTAAGATAACGTTGAGAATTGGTTGGTACGAATTCCTCAAGTCTTGGACTATGCCTATTTCCTCAGCCAGTCGATCGATACGTGCGACCTCTTCCGGGGACCTGTGAAAACGCTCAGTGAACACGAAGAACGACATTGAGAAGATGCGTACCCAATATCGAAAACGTCTGTCGCAGCTTCCTTCCATACGTCGCGTAGGGCTGATTTAACCCTGCGTCCGAACGGGTGCAGGGAGGACTGCTTGGCCTCACTAGAATCAGGATCATCGCAGTAGCGAAGCGAGGTATTACACTGCCTCAGGGCAATGGCAAGCTCTTGGCCCCAAGTAACAGCCGTTAGCTCGCGCGCACTCTGTGCCACTGTTAGTACATGTTGAAGGAGGGTAGCGTGACATTCTCACTTCATAAGCTTGGTCTGCCGCAGACCGCTTCGACAAATGCGTTGCTAGATCTTGGTGCGCAGTTGCCAGACGGTCCAGATGTTTGACGGTCGTGCGAGACAGGACCTACATAAAGATAAGCAGATAGACAGATACAGTGACACAAGACGCACTTCATCAAGGGGTTTCAAGCCGAGAGAGCCATTTCCATCAGTACCCATTGCTTTCAACATACTCGAACGTAGTCGCGCAGCGATCACGCCTAGATGATCTAATGCCATCGTCTTTGCAGCATTGTTGTCAGTTTGGCTTGACGACTTAACGTCGTCGAGAGAAGAGACCTGCCCAAGGTGCACACATGAATATCCAGGTATAAGTGAGGATACAATGCCCACCATAAACTTGCATATTATACCCAGAAGAAGACTTGCAGCAGGCCACTCCGGCCAGAAGAGGACAACTAGGAGATCGGATACGAGGTTGTCAAAGATTGCTCGGTACTCTGCCTCATTTGAATTCTTTGTCGCTTTGGCCTTGCCGGATCTCTGCGTGAGAAAGAGGACGATAGTCTTCGCGGCTTTGGTCGCAGACTCAAGTCCGGACATATAAAGCTGAATTTCCTGTGACAAAGTTCACGCATTACGTAGTTCGTGATCTCGAAGGAAGTACCTCTTCGTCCTTTTCGTCCAGAAAAGGGTCTGCAGGCTTGTCCAACAGTGCCTCCGCCATGCTCTCTTGTCGCCGCATGGCAAGTGCCTGTTGCCGCGCTTTGGCAAGCCACTTTGCCTGAACTCGCACGCCGTGCGCAGAAGTCTGAACGAGTTGGAGAAGTAGCGCAGAGACGGTCCGTATTGACCTCCCGTCCCGAAGTCTAAGACCGGTCATAAGATGATAAAATTCTGGACTGTCCTATACATACCGAAACTGTCCCGCCTTTTGCTTGGTGTCAGAAAGCTTGATTAAGGAGCTGAGAATCTCTTCAATGATCCACGAGCGTTGATCTTCATGATTTGCAAATATCTGCAGGACACTTCAGAACAACCAAATAAACACGGAACTAAGCGGCTTACGCTCCGGATGAGTGATAAAGCCTCTAGTCTAAGGCCGCGCATAGCCGTTTGGCCGAGGGTATTCAATACAAAACTCTCTTTCTTCCCTTTTCCGTCAAAAGTTCCAACTTCGGTGACGAAGAACGGGCCGATCGCGATGAAAACTCCTTGAATGATGATGGAGTCTGACATAGCGACAGTGTCCGCGCAGAATAAATTGTTGATTCTCGGAAGAACAGAAGTCAGCACCTGGAATACTTCCGCGATTTGAGCTCTGTGTGTTTTTTCATGCTTGGACACGTGCTGCAGTAACGCAGAAGTATCAGAGCCCTCGACAAATGGGTACACAATTCGCTCAAGCTGATTTTTGACAGCACCAAGGCAAGCTGTGATGAGCTCTTCTGAATAGACCTGCTTAGACAAACGGTCTGCACCGAGCAATGCGATACAACAGTCCGCAGCGAGGATACTATCCCGCGCAACTTCAAGAGTGTGCGCAAGTGTATCAAGGTCCGCATCAATGACTGCGGTAGGCTCAGCGGCACCTATATCAGCGCCAAGTCGGGTTTCGTCGTCTCCGACCGGGGTTTGTGATTGCCGATGGGATGCAAGCTTCTTCGAGACCTTTCCCTTCTTACCTGGCGATGCAAGAGAACGAGTCTCGGTGGGTCTATCGGCTTTGAACGGATCGAGGTCCTCTCCGGCGCGCACACTCCGTTCAAGAATCTTCAGGATTCGGGAAAGCGTTGATGTTTCAATGTCCGCAATGCTGCAGGGAGCCGGACTTCGGAGGGCTTGCTTAATGGCGGTCGAGGTACGGAGACGCTTCACAGGACGAGCGACCCGGGAGATGAGTTTGGAGAGCTTGCGGATAAGATTCGGGTGCAGCTGCGGCCGGGAGGATTCGACAGTAAGAGGTGAAAAGAAGTCAATCGAGAGGGATTCTGGGTCGGCATCCGCGGGAAGAGAGTCCTCGGCCTCAAAAACGTCTTCGAGAAATGTGATCAGCTTCTCCAGGGGCACTGTATGTGGAACGCTGTGAGAGGATCAGAAACTTGAATGGAAACAAGTGTCACCTCGGTCGTCCCGGTCACCAGTACGCTTCGCAGAAGATCTTCCGGCATCAGTCATACTGAGACTCGTCTTCCCCGGCTGGTGAGGATGGTCTTCCTCTGGCCCAAATCCCCCAAGGTCGTCCTCGTCATCAGTTTCGGTCTTGTGTTTGCTCCCCTGATGCACAGGCGACGTTTTGACTTTTGACTTCTTTGCAGGCTGAGAAGGCTTTTGCGACGAAGAGTACCTAGGCGCAGGGGGTAGCTCTACGTACGCTCGCATCTTAGGCGTGTGTGAAGGCACGGATCGAGGAGTAACATGTGAGGATGAGGGGGTACCTTGCGTAGAGAAGGAGCCTTGGGACGAAGAAGCAGGCGTAGTTGGAGGATTAGAGAGTGGTGAAGAAGATGGCATTCTATGCAGTGCCTGAACCCGCTTGACAGAAGGAGACTGGAGCAATTCTATTGATTTGCGCTTTTGTGGCGTCACAGACTGGCTAGGTGGAAGTTCAAGGGGATCAGGACTGGCATATCGTGGTATGCTGAAGCTCCTATCCGGCCGCGAGGGACTGGGTGGGTTTGTGTATTTCGCCGCCTGTGCACGTTCTAGCTCACGACTGGACTTGTCCAGATAGTTGTTTAATAGGCCCGTTGACTCTCGCTGAGGATATTGTTTCTTTTGAGGAATCGCGCGCTCGTCGAGGGCAAATGCAAGAGAGGAGGAGGAGGAGTGTATGCCCGGAGGTGGTGGCGTTGGATATGAAAAGGGGTGTACTGTCTGAGGAAAGATGGACTGTGCAAGTACGTTGGTGGGATAGGACGGATAGGTATGGTAAGGCACATATTGGCCATGATGGTTAAACTCTGGATAATTGCTAGACAATGTGGGCGCATATAGTCATCTATTTGAGTTATAAAGGAAACTACGTGCCTGTTAGACTGAGTCCCGAGGTACCTCAACGTGTCATCTCTAGCGCCGGACCAATAACCAGAATTTCCCTCTATATGCTGTGAGGATTGTGGACGATTCAACTCAGTCGCATATTCCGTGTATGGGGGAGGGTTCTGTGAGGGGTATTGATAACTATTAGCGCTGTAATAGTGGGGCTGCACACGGGCCACAGATGCGCCGGCAGATGGATGGGCGGGGTGATGGGTCACTGAAACGCAGATTAGGAACTAGGCTAAGACCAGGGCTGGAGACCTCACCATGTGTGGTTGAGGTGGCAGATGTGAAAGGGTCACGGTACAATGCCTGGGCACCATGAACACTATCTGGGGCTCGAGGAGATGCACCAGAAGCTGGTTCCTGCATGGGGTACAGATGATGTCCAGCATTCGACCGCTGTCGGCTGTACCAACCATTGGGATCCTGCATCCTGCTTTGATCGTTAACGTTGATGGCAAGGACGCAGGCAGGCGCGCCTCGGGAACGCGAGTTTCGCAGAATGTCGGCGCTTAATCCCGTCACAGGCCGTGCGTGATCTGCACCGCCACATGGTCACGCATGTCACATACATTTTTTAACCCCACGGATGGCCAGAAACTCGTCTATCTCCTATCTGGGGTTTCTTGTAGTGCGTGCTGTTGGATTTACGGAATCTTTGCATGGAATTTGGCGGTTGTCTTTCTGCCTTTCCTGACGTACGGTACCTGTCCATACGCCCCCTGGGAAGGCGCCATTATGGTCGCGAACTAAAGAGTTCCACTCGTTCGGTCAAGGCCAAGCTTTTTTGAAAAATTTATGCAAGGCCATGACAGAAGTTCGTCCCTTGCATCGTGTAGAAGAGCCGCATGCCCGAGCCAAGTGAACAACACCTCACGCAATTTCATTGAGCTGATCAGCACCCCAAACTTCTAGGACGGACGCAAGCCGAATCTCACCAACAGTTACTTATACAGATTCAAGAAAGCAGACAGTGCAAAGTACCCGGTATGTGGGAGGAAAGCGCCCAACATTTTATCATGGAACCCCTACATACGCGAGAGCCCAGTCACTAACGTCTCGCTGTAAAGGACTAGAGCCCAAGTTCTCTCGAAAATACCTTCTAAAAGGAATTAGTCTTGGAATTAATGATCATCGGTACCCAAGCATAAACAAGAAAGCACAGCGCGACTTCGCATTCTATCACCCTCAACACTTGGCAAGTCGTGGTGTCATTATTCCAGAAAAGCAGTGAGGAAGTCTCTGTTGCACGAGCGGAGCTAATAGGAAGGGGAGAGCAGTCGTAGGATGGATAGTTGGAGAGGGAGCGCTACATAGGTTTCGCTGTACCCCATTAGAACAACAACGTTGTCGATCCGACAGCGGCCAAAAAGCGCATCGTGTGATGTCGATTTCTCGTTGAGCTATCGTCGACGCCATACAAATGATTTCAACTTTTCAACGGTGTATACTGTACCGTACTATAATGTGCTGTACCGTAACTTACTGCGTCCATCACAGACAAATTCGGCAACTCGCGCCACAAACCTTATCCCGGACCTGCTCTCACCGTGAAGGACACAACCATCTAGGCAGGAAGACCTCAAGGTAAGCCATCATAATGCACTTGTCATCTGTGCTTTCATTTTCTGTGGAAGACGGGAGTGTGCGTTTCTGCAGCTAGGACATTGTTAGGCGGTGGATGGGACGGTGGAAATGTCGATGGCAATTGCAGGTACCTGTGTCAATGACCAGTACGGTTCATTTCTGCTGGCCAAGTGAGGCCCTGTGGATGCATAGAATGCCTAACTTTGGATAATTGATGACACCTTACTCGTTGTTAGCCCCACAACTGACCTCACCCTCTTGATCTTTCACTAGATTCAAAATGGCCACCACAAAGAGCACGAAGGGCAAGGCTGCCGCTGCAAAGAGTACACTTCCTTATCGTCTGTATTCCCTGGTAGATCAAAACTGAGCGGCGTTTGAATAGCCTCGAAACCGGAGGCCAAGGCCAAGACGGCGAAGAAAGCCGCGCTGCAGGGGGTGCACTCGCACTCTTCCCGCAAGAAGCGCACAAGTGTGTCATTCCACCGACCAAAAACTCTGCGTCTACCACGGGATCCCAAGTACCAGCGCAAGAGCGTACCGCACGCGCCTCGCATGGACCAATTTCGCACCATCGTTTCGTGCGTATCTCGAGTGCACCTCCATTCGTATCTCTATAACTGATTTTACCGCTGACTGGCAGCCCCCTGAATACTGAGTCCGCGATGAAGAAGATCGAGGAACACAATACACTCGTGTTTCTTGTTGATATCAAGGCGAATAAACGCCAGATCAAGGACGCAGTAAAAAAATTGTGGGAGGTTCAGGCCGCGAAGGTGAACACGTTGATACGGTAAGTAAACTAGGAGATTAAATTGAAACGCTACGCTAATGTAAATATATTATTGCCGTACAGACCCGATGGTAAGAAGAAGGCCTATGTACGATTGACATCGGACCACGACGCACTCGATGTTGCCAACAAGGTGCGTGAGAATACATTTGTGTTGACTATTGCCGATGATAAACATTGGTGTTGGGCAGATTGGGTTTATTTAGTGGTGGTGCCTTGTTGTACTCGAAACTGATTTTGTATGGTGCACACGACAGACATGTCAAGTATGAGCCATTATGCATTATACATGATATCATAGATCGAGTGGCCAGGATACAAGAACTGAGATGAGAGTTGAGAGATGATGTCCGTATTAGCCGAGAATTTAATACAAGTGAGGTTCTGATGGGAAAATAGAACGGGGGTTACGGCTGTTGTCCAGTGCACCTCTTGCTTCGGCCGGCCGTCTCGTCCTTCCTCACCGTTGCCCGCTCCCGTTCCCGTCCCAAGTCGTCTCGTTGCCCGACTCTGCGTCCCTCTTTTCCCCTTCATTTGCACTACTCGTGCTCCCACATTCTTTTAAGTTACTTCTCCCGTTGCCCTCACCTCTTCCTCCTCGTTGCCATACGTGCTTTCTCCTTCCCGTTTCCTGAACATGCCTCTAAAGTATCGATTGGCCTTAGTCTTTTTTCTGACTTTTTTTGTCTTGGTCTTTTCTGTTCACGCTCATGGCCCCTCTCCCGCTCACGCTCGCCGTTCCCTCGCGTTCAAGAAGAAGCTCCATCGCCAGCTCGGCATCCCCTGGCGCTTTGGGTGATTTAGTTGGTGATGTCTTAGGTGGTGGGTCCACCTCCACTCCAGGTAAGTACACTACCGTCTCCTTTTCTTGTCTAATCTTTTCCCCAGACCCCAGTTCCACGTCTACGACCACGTCGGACACGACACCTCCCCCCACCACTAATCCTTCTACACTTCCAACAAATACTGACCCGCCGTCGACCAGCTCTTCCACGACGACCACTCCCTCATCGTCGGATACGCCGTCTACAACCCCCCCGCCATCAACGAGTACCCCTCCCCCTTCCGATACCTCTACATCCACGCCTCCGACAACTAGCCCTGAGGGCTCTTCACCGTCCCCGTCATCATCCACGCCCACTTGCCCACTTGGTTTGGACCTTCTTGGTAACTGTATCTTACCAACGCCTTCTAGTACTCCAGACCCCCCTCCGACGACTTCAACAAACCCTGCGCCGTCTTCAACGTCGTCTCAGACAACCGATTCTCCGTCGTCACCACCTACAGACCCTCCAACGAGTCAGACCACGCCCGCACCTTCCAGTCCCCCTGCTTCCTCACCGGAGACACCGACCTCGACGCCGGATTGTCCACTGGGACTACTGATTGATGGAGAATGTGTGCTTCCTTCATCTAGTTCGTCAACACCTCCGGTCATCCCATCGACCCCGCCTCCGTCGACCTCTCCACCGTCTACCACTCCGGACCCTGGCCAGCCCTCATCTTCGCCTACTTCTCCCAATCCAGAGTCTACTCCATCACCTACATCTACTCCAACCTCTTCCCCCTTTCCACCGGTTGATCCTTGTGGACCCGCTGGCCAACGCCTTGGTCTGTGCACATCCGACTCGAGCTCTCCTGCTAGCACCCCACCGTTAACCTCGACGCCCGAAACAAGTCCACCGACAAACCCACCAGCGCCGTCCCGGACTCCACCGGTTGATCCTTGTGGACCCGCTGGCCAACGCCTTGGTCTGTGCTCATCTGACTCGAGCTCTCCTGCTAGCACCCCATCGACGAACCCGACGTCGACTCCTTCCCAGCCGGTGGATCCTTGTGGTTCACTCGGTATCGCTCTCGGACTTTGTACTTCTTCAGTGTTTTCAAGCTCGGCGACAACTCCACAATCGCCGCCGTCTCAGTCCACAGATCCTTGCGGCTCCCTTGGAATTGCTCTTGGTCTCTGCTCATCCTCTTCCTCGCCTCCGGGTTCATCATCTGGTTCACTTTCGCCGCCTGCTCTTCCGACAGGCTCATCCGTGCTTACATCTTCGACTATCACGCCTCCTGGGTCATGCGGGCCCTTAGGTTTGTGTGGCTCTACCACTACACTTAACTCTGGGACGCAAATCTCGAGCGGGACAGTTCCTTCGACGTCTCCCGGAACTCCGAGCCAACCTTCATCATCAAGTGACCAGAGTAGTAGCACCACTACCAGTTTCCCAAGTGGTGTCTCCACCATATGGAGTGGAACCCTCAGTAGTTCCATGTCTGGATCGGGCAATGGGACTAGGTAAGTTCGAATGAGTGTTCCCGTATCAACTAGATACTAAGACTTGACTCCTTGATAGCTCGTCTTCACCCCCTGTGATAGCGTTCCCCTCGGGAACCAACAACACTGTTTCCTCGACGACTAGTTTTTCCTCGACGACCACTAGTGACACGTTTTTCCCGTCGTTCACGCCACCTCCACAGACCCAACTGTCCTACGTCACACAGGGTTCGCTGTTAGGTGCACCCGTCCCAAGCTCGTCGCCAGTCACACTGAGTGATCCTGATGCTGTGCCCCCTACGTTGACCATTGTTTCGCCGTCGAACCCATCTTCGACAACATCACCGGTCCTCCTTCCGTCGAATCTTCCTGCGCGCATATACCCCCCTACCCCAGTTGATCCCAATAGTTTGTCCGGCTTTAGTCTTGTCAGCGTCCTCTTCGACCAGTTCTTGTCCTGGGCATTCGTTGCCCAGAACACTCAGTCTCAGGGACAACTTTTCCTCTGGCTACCAACAATAATCCAGTCTGCGCTCGGTCTACCCTCCGAACAGGTCAAGACATTTGCATTGCAGGTCTACGTGCCTGCTACGTACAGTGGTCCCGGGGACGTCGACATGTTGCTGACAACTTTCCTTCTGTACATCCCATCGGATCAAGTCGCTGTACTTGCAAATCAAATCAAGGTGGTCTCGTCGCCGTTTTATACAAGCCTAGGAGATCCGTACAAGACCCTCGCCACTCATGTCAATCCAGCGTTTGCGGTCAACTCAGTACAAGATCCAAATGCGGTACCCGGGACCACCACCAGCCCTGCCAACACTAGCGGGAATAGATCACGAACGAACGCAATAATTGGCGTCGCCAGCACCCTTGGCGGCCTGGCACTCATCGTCCTCGGTGTACTCATCTACCGCAGTGTCAAACGGAGTCGCGATTTGAATCATCGCAGGCTGTCCGATCCCAATGCGCCGAACGACCCGTACCCGGATCGCACGGGCCGCGACTTTGACCAGGACAGTGTCGGCGGGCAGCGCAGGCGGAGCTTCTACTTTGCAGAGGATAGTCTGCGGGGCCAACAGGCTGTGCAGCAGACGGCTATGCCAGTAGCACAACCGCAGGGACAGCACGTCATGCAACAGGTATCACAGGCGGAGTACAGTTATCGCACCAGCCCGGACGGTGTGCGCGAGCGTAGAGCGCCCGTGGTGACGGGTGCTATTTCTGCGCCAATTTTGACGCAAAGTAGTCTTAATTGGTGAACTGCCGGAGATTGATGAGACTGCGGGTTCGAGATGCTTTTCGCGGGATGGCTGCCTGCAGGACTCTTGGAACGGTAGATGAACAGGGAGACCTACTCATCCTCTTAAAACAACAGATACCCGGTCTGAGCATCATATTCCGCGTTCTCACTTTTTTTTTTGGAGGGTGCCAGCACCGCACTTCTGACACTCTGTTCTACACATATTTATCGATGTTTTTTTATTCTCTTATAGGTACATTTTTCGCACTGTCGGATCGAGTCGTCCTCATTTAGAGTTCCGCCGTACCGCCGGACGCGTGCGCCTCACTTGTCCGCTGATGCTATTTTTTCATATTATTGGCCTTTCATAGCGCAGTTCTGTACTGGGACATTGTATGGAATGGACCTGCCTTGTGCGTGAGAGATGATGCAGCAATTTTGCGCTTTGCGAAGTACTTAGAACGCTCTATATTTAGTACTTTGTTAACTTGTTGGATCACAGCATGTTTGCACTGTAATTGGACCCAATCGTTGCGACATTACATATTGGAATGGCGGAAACAGATCGATTCAGCGCTAGCACGTGTGTTGCGAGATCACAGGATCACTGGGCGTAGTCTCGTACCCACCGCTCCAGAGAAGGTGCGCAAGGTGGGGTGGGGCAAGGGCACGAGGAGTTATTGGCATTATTGGCTGAGGGGATCTTATGCCGAAGACGCCACCCACTCCACCCCTTGCGCATCCCTCCTCTGATAGAGCGGTCGGAAGATTATTTTTTTGAGCATGGCAGCGTCAGGTGACAGCTTCTGGGACATGGGTTTTTGCTCAGGGACCCCGTCCTCGGAATCCGCACTGACTCCGCGTGCCATTCCAGTTAACTAATGGGCTGCGAAAGGACAGGGGCACTCAAGGGGGCACTGCGACGATCTGTTTGTGGTCACATCTAAGGCACAAGGTATTCATTATGGCCCTCTGCTAGTACCTGCAACTAAGTCTGACGGCATTTGGGAGGGCGACATCATCCCCGACTCGGAATTGGTCTCTTTGGCGCAGGAACGTGTTGTATTGGTGCCTTGGCTCCTTCAAAGAAGTTGTATAGTGTAATACACAGATCCTAATAAGTTTGCCTCCGTGACCGAATGATGACGATGTTGCAGGATGCGATCATCGTTAAGTACAGTAACGCTTCCTATGTGGCCAGGTCGGTACTGGCCGTAACAACACAGAGCTGTTTTATTCGGCTTCTTCGTTGATTGTGGCACAGTTGTAACATAGTAGATGGGCGATTCCGCGTTTACGTTGTTACATTGCTGATGTTAATGATGTCGGCAAATAAGCCAGTGCCCAAATCTAGATGGCCAACGTGACATTGTATTGTTTTCGCCTAGACGGAAGGATATTATATTAACGTAGAACGGGATCAAAAACACCGGACGCTCCTCAGACAATGCCTAGGGCTTCTTGGTGAACGAAACGAGATAATAATGCCGGGTCTCATCAGTTTGAGTTGACAAATGCGTGTGGGCGTAGCGCCATGGCTACATCCGTCGTGACCAACTAGGTACTGTACTATGGGCGGTTTTAGGAGTCAGAAGTCACGGCCATTTATGGGGGGTGGTTTTCGGATGGCCCTGCTAGTGTTAAGCCAAGCCCTGATAATCTTCGTGGATACAAACTTGGGCTGAATGGGCTGGCCGCAATGGTCATAGATCAGCGCTCAGCGCTCAGCGATAGAAAATTGAAATTAGTCATGTCCACTTGGCACTAGTACCACGGTCGATGCTATGCTCCGGTGGTTCGTGATTGTGTGACTTCGCATTCCGTGACGAATATCTGGGTGCCTTCTTGGGTCCTTCTCGACTCGCATCGCCCACCTGGTCGCTCTTATATAAATATCGCTTGCTTTTCGTCTATGATAGGACACTGTTCTTTAATCGCGTACACACACACTTACTCATTTCGTTATGTCTCTCCGTGATCAGGTAGATCACGCCTTCGACGGCTTGCAAATTGCTACCCAGCATCTCGCTGCCTCCAACGCTCCGCTGCATACTTACGGCGCACATCCAGTCCCTCCCTTGTTGACTCGGCCTCTCAATGACATCAGGAATGCCGTCGACCATGGCCCAGCGATTTCGCTTTCTGATCTTGTGCGTGCTTGTTACTATGGCACCCCGCGGGACTCACCCTCTTATTAGCCTGCGTACATCGATGCCGCGGCCAATCTCGGTGGCACCATAGATGATCGCAAGTTTCTTGTATGTGTTCCCTGTTCGTTGAACATGTACACCACGTGACTCAGTTCTTGTGTTAGCTCGAAAAACTCTTGACATTGATGGCCAGATTAAGCGGCGATTCTCCGGAATTCAGCTTGAAGCTGCAGCAATATGTCATTGGAATACGTGAGCTTACCTCGGACGTTTTGAATATCTTACTTTATTCACAAGGCGGTCATTTAGTGTACAAGGACTTGCCCCACCCTCCCAGTGGATATCTTGCCCTTCCTGCCCCAAATCAACAGGCACCGGTTGACGGGAGTCAGCCTGTGTCTGTCGATACATCCCGCGACCCTACCGACGCCTATCGGACAAAGTCCGTGAATTATGCTTACCGCTCCGCTGATGGTTCAGATTATAATCCGCTCATACCTTCGATGGGAAAGGCACGCTCGCCTTATGCCCGCTCTGTTCCTTCATTGCGTTGCCTATCTCCGGCTTCCTTACCCTCTGCGGATCTGGTCTTCGATAAACTGCTTAAGCGGGACGAGTTCAAGGAACACCCTGGCGGAATCTCATCTCTGTTCTTTGCCTTTGCAGAAATTATCATACACAGCATTTTCAACACGGACCTCCGCGTGAAGGGCTGGACGCGAAACAACGCGAGCAGTTATTTGGATCTAAGTCCGCTGTATGGCAGCTCGCAAGAAGAAGTCAACAAAGTACGCCGAAAGGATGGTACTGGCAGGCTATGGGACGACGTATTTTCGGACAGCCGTTTGATCTATATGCTTCCCGCGGTTTGCGCGCTTCTAGTCCTTCTCAGCCGCAATCACAACGTAAGTCTACCTTATACATACTTTTCGTCGCGCACTTACCTCATCGACCTCGAAGTATGTTGCAGAAAAAATCCTCTGCATCAACGAACGCGGGACCTTCAAAGATCCACAGCTCTGCGATCCTGCTACCCTCGCAGACCAAGATGAGGAGATTTTTCAACGAGCCCGCCTGGTAAATACGGGGTACTTCATGCAGATCATCTTGCGCGATTACGTTGGCTCTATCCTCGGTTTGGTGCGGGATGGATCTCCTTGGCGCTTAGACCCCTTGATGGTGAGCTAGAAAGAAAATCTCTTCGCCCGCTACTGAAAGACGCGTTGCAGAGCATGCGTGATATTGATCACGAAGTTTCCCAACGTGGAGAGGGCAACGTTGTGTCCATTGAATTTAACTTGCTGTATCGTTGGCACGCGCCCGTATCAGAGCCTGATGTGAAGTGGACGGAGAAACTTTTTGCGGAGTTGATGCAAGGCGTCGATATGAAGACGGTAAGTTACTTTTCCTGACCTCTCGACTTTCGGTAACTTATTGCTCGATAGGTATCGGTGAAGGATTTTGCTGCGAATGCGCGGCAAGCGATGAACCCTGGCCCAGATGTCAAGCAGTGGACATTCGGGGGGTCTGTGATGGCATACTTATCTCTACAATGGGAGCCACTTATGCTTGCACTCACAGCCTCACACGTACCAGAGGACGCTTTGCGGACGCAGACCTAGCACGCATTCTTCAAGATGCGACAGCGGCACCTGCCAACGCTTTCGGGGCACGTGGGACGCCAGAGGTGTTGCGTGTGGTTGAAATGTTGAGCATCGAGCAAGGTCGGGCGTGGGGAGCATGCACGGTAAGTATATTTATGTCATATTTTCGTTGGTGTCTTATCCCCCCTGCTTCAGTTAAACGAGTTCCGCAAGTTCATGGGGTTAAATCGTTAGTACTCTGGGTCTCAGCGCGCTTTCCCGAGAGTTGCTAATAATTGCCGGTAGCGTACAAGTCATTCCTTGAATGGAACTCCGAAAAGAGCATCGCCGTCAGTTGACACCTGCCATTGACATCCCATCCCTCTTACTGACTATCCCCAAGGCTGCCGCCGAGGCTTTGTATCATGACATTGACAACTTGGAGCTCTATGTCGGCATGCAAGCAGAGGAGACCAAGGAACCCATGCCTGGTGCCGGACTCTGTCCAGGCTATACGACGTCTCGTGCAATTCTTGCTGATGCCGTCGCTCTTACACGAGGCGATCGCTTCTTGACAGTTGATTTTACCCGTATGCGGCCCTCACATCCTCATCTGACCAGCGTTTCTGACATCATTTCACAAGCATTCAATCTCACCACTTGGGGGTACAACGATTGCCAGGCCGACACAGCGGACGGATCCTACGGGGGCATGCTGACAAAGTTATTGTTCCGTCACCTGCCGGATTACTACCCCGCAGGGTCTACATATGCTCACTTCCCGATGTTGGTGCCAGAAAAGATGAGGGACTTTGCGAAGGATCTTCCTGACGACGACCTCGAGAGCAAGTACGACTGGGATCGTCCTCGTGTGCCGGCTGGGCCCACAGTCGTAGTTAATTCGTACTCAGAGGTTCAGAGATTACTCGCACAACCAGCAATTTACGCGTCGAGCGCTCAGCAACGGCTCCAGAACTTGACTGGCGGCGTTCACCTCGATTTTGCTTCGGTGCGTCTTCCGTCACATACCAGCCGTCATTTCAATTAATTCGTGTTTCTTTGAAGGTCGGTTATGCACTTACAAACGAACAGCAGCTGGAAAATGCTGCCCAAGCACTCTCCAGCCTCACGGACGTACTGATCAAGGGGAAGCAGCTAAAGGGTGTTGGCGCCCACACCACTCATATCGACATCGTACGGGATGTTATCAACCTTGTTCCAGTTCACTGGCTTTCTAATGATATAGTGTGTACAAGCTACTCCACCAAATTACATTGCTCACCTAGTTTTGTCTTAGATTGGGCTGCCTTTAAAGATTGAGGGGAATCCTCGTGGTACTTACAGGGAACAGGACCTCTACAGTTGGTTTGCAAACATCGCAAAGTGAGGCTCGAGTCTGATCTAGATTGGATGTTGTTTGCTCAACGACTTTCTCCAGCTACGTTTACTGTAACACAGATCCATCAAATGACTGGGCTTTGCGAGAACAGTCTCAAGTAGCTACCCGCGAGATGATACGGTATCTCAAAGGCCACCTGGTGAAGCTGACACGAGGTTTAGTATGTTGCCGCTACTTGATACCTTTGTATATGGGCTGAGAACCTTGAGTACAGGCGAGTGTCGAAGGCATCACCGAATCAGTCTTTCACTGGGTATCTGGGAAGAACGACCATAGTGAACATTTCTTGAACGATTTAGTAAAGGCTACCGGTTCACAATCGAGCGACAGCGCGTTGGATAGCCTAGCTAACAGCCTTCTTGCATCGGTTGTACCCACTGCAGCTCTTTTCTCGCAAATTATCGCCCACGTTGTCAACTTCTACCTCGACGCGGACAAGGTGGCCCAACGAGAGCAAATCGTGCGCTTGGTTGAGGAGCATACGAATACTGAGGTCATGCCCTACGTTTTCGAGGCACTTCGTAAGCTTCGATTATCACCATGGGGAGATAAGTGCTCACAAAGGGATCCAGGCCTGGATCCCCCTGTGAGTTCCAGGGCACGGCCCGTACAAGAATAGGCGATGTATTGACCGAAAGTGTGGTGCAGCTTTGTAGCTTACTACTGACTGCAAGATCGGCCGCGAGTGTCGCAGGCACTACAGTCGCTAAAGGTCAACAAATTTTGGCCAGCATTACTGGGGCTACTCATGACGTAAGTCTCCATTAAAAGCATCATATCCAGACTGATAAATGTGACCATTGACACAGCCATCGACGTTCAAGAGTCCGAAGGAGCCGAATTATGGACGGCAGCCAGGGACGGTTGCGGATGTTCTTGGACTGGATCGTAGAGGGTGAGTCGATATCGTGACTGGTTTTTGATTTTTATTCATCAAGAGCTTGTAGCCTTTTGTCCCCGGCTTTGTTTGATCGGGTATGGACAACTTAACTCTCAACGGTTCCATTTTTGACATCTTCGACTAGGTCGTGCCACACATACTTGGACAGATCTTCAAATTGAAGAACTTGCGGCGTCAGCCGACACAGTCTGGCCAATTGACCCGATTCAAGGAAGAGCTCCACTCCGTGCCTGAACAATCTTACTGTGACATGAATGGACGTCTTACACCGTTCCCCGGGTCGCTCATTGTCCAGGTAGGTAGTGTTTCCTCCCTTGGCTTTGCACATGGTCTTACGACTGCAATTTAGTTTGATGAGTGAGAGACTTAATTGTATGGTATCCTGTATTGTATGCACAAATCACTTGGCAGTAATGTAAACATTCGTCGCTATCACACGTGATTTATGCGAGTGACGTCAGCGGAGTGAAGAGAGATCGATACATACATAAGGGTTTGTAGGGCACCCCTGAGCCTAGTTATCTCTTCTCGTCATGTCTTACACTGTCAACGTGCGCATTATAGTTCTTCCTCTCTTAGATATCATTGATAGCGACAGGTTTCGAGTATTGCTGCTTCCACAACGGAACAACAGCTGCATGATTTTTTCTCGTATGTCGCTTATCTGATTGCATAACCGTGCGTTGCTCTCTTAATCGTCGTTTGCTAGCTTTTGTGGAAAGTACGTTGTCCCTCTGATGCGGATTATCTATGATTATATGATAAATGTTATGAAGGATTCTGCAAATCGACCTCGATGAGACTGGCGCTTCGAAATCGGCGGTGATACACTTCGAGAAGCCCTCCGCCGCGAAGACTGCCTTAATGGTGAGCCCACTTCTCGTTTACGAAACTTTTTACTCACCAGATTACCTACGCAGTTGAACGGTGGCTCACTTGATAGCGCTCATCTAAACGTGCACTCCGATACTGTGCACCCAGATGAAGAGGAAGCTCCGCATGTGCCAGGCTCTCCTCTTGATCAGAGTGACAAACCCAGGGCAGGCAGTGAGTATTCTCTGTGCGGTACACGACACTAGTGTAATTTGTGGCTGTCCAGTCGCCGCGGAATACCTGGCCAAGGGATATAAACTTTCTGACAGTATCCTACAACGTGCCATCCAACTTGATAGTGAGCCTAACACTGTTGTCCAACTTAATTCATACTCAAGCGACTATATCCAACAGATGAAAAGGGTATTTCCACACGCTTCCTGAACTACTTTCAGTCTCTCGATGTGTCCATCGGCGCTAGAGCGCTCGGTCCTGATCAAACAATATCCGGCAAGGTGACCAGTACAATCCAAACTGCGACGCAGCACGCCAAGACTGTGGACGAACAGAAGGGCTACACAAAGGTTGCAGGGGATGTATGTGAACATTTGCGCCTCACCATTTGCGCCTCACCTGATGCTTCAGTTGACAGTATTATACGCGCGCCTTGGGTTCCCCGCTTGGCCAGCGCGTGCGATCATTCTACACTTCGACCTCGAAGCAAATCTTGGATATACATGAGGAAGCCCGTCGGATCGCAGGCGAGCACAAAGCCTCCCAGCACGCACACCCGACCGGATCTACTATAGGAGAGGCTTCAGGCTCAGTTCATTCTTCGGAATCAAAGGATGCCTCTAAGGTGGCTTGAGAGGACTGAAAATGTCGTTGTGTAGTGTATCTTTTGATCACTTGTAATATGAGTTTGAATACAGAATAATCGGACCGGAGTCACCAGTCAGACTTGAACTCGGTGCGGCAAGCGCTCGCGCTCAAGTAAGGACCTATGTCCTTGTCGGCCTTTACAGCAGCTTTCAAAACAGTTGGCCCCTGTGATTTTTTGGCGCCCGAACTGAATCTAAAAAGTCGGGGCGGGGTTCATAGTTAAGTCGACGAGGAAATTCTCGAGAAATTGGGCTATCATACAGAAATAGGGATATGTAATAGTTACCTCAAAACTTTGGGATTATTGATTAGTTATCCATGTTGCTATGCTCAGCAGTGTTGAGACATAATAAGTACATATGTACCTTATCTATAGTTATGACTGTAGCGGAGTCCAATCGGCTATGACTTGAAGACAAAAGGTTGAAAATAAAGAACAGGCCGAGGTTGGATATGCAAGCCTAGCGTGGAGATAAATCACACGCTGAACCTGTAGGCGACGCGGAGAGTAAGCACAACTTAAGAACTTTATTCAAGGTCAAAGGCTAAGGTTCACATGGCGACAGGCTGAGTAGAAACCAAGAGGACAAGTTGCATTAGCAATGAAGTAAGAAGTACAAGGGAAGGATGCGCACCTGAGTAGAAACCAAGAGGACAAGTTGGTTCTACTTAGGAGGCTACAGCAGGGTTTATATACTACTGCGCTCATTGTATTACTAAGTACTTTAGTAAGTGTAATGACTCATGCGCTGACACGTCGTATCTATTAATAGCCCTTATCTATTATGCTGACTGATGCACACTAAGTGTCATGAACTAGTATGCCACATTCATGACTTAGATATCTTAATGTACTACCAATAGTACTTGCCACACTCAAAGAAAGGGTACTATCAAGTTGTCCGACTCGGACCCTTGGTTCCACCTCCCATATAGTAGGAAACCTGGTCCCTATGGTCCCACCATGTCCGTTTGTGCAAAAGTGATGAGTAGAGGCGTCCACAATATCGCGTTTTCATTGTCGCCTGATGTTTTTCGATGATTTGACTTGTTGTAATTTGTGGACAAAGACCAAACAAGTTACTAATAGGTAAATAAGGTTCTATTATTAGTAGTAGAAGGTTCCACGACCTTCTATAGTGTTCCACCGGCTTCTACCGGCTATACTGCGGAGAAGGTCACAAGTCCAAAGAGGAATAAATGCCATTGGACACTATTTATAATACTTCTATTACCTTCCAGTAGATTCTACTGCGCACAGACCATGTAACTAGGTATATAAGCCAGACTAATACTATGGACAGCCCTCAGACTGTCCACTTGTGACAATCACTTGCTAGACTCCCCTGCCCACTCTCTTCTACCACCATTGATTTGGAACTCTCCCTCGCAGTCCTGCTTGTGTTAAAGCCATTGTTACTACTCCTCCTAGCCACCCTCCTCCTCTTCCCTATTGTTTGACGTCCCCTTCCGTGTTCCAAGTACAAATGGTCTCACTAATCAGTGAGTCCTTCACACTAAGCGGCTATGACTACTTGATGACGCGGCCTCCTTATCTGCTGAGTAAATCCTAGTACAACGCGTAATACTGCTACAGTAAGCGTTCTATTGTATTCTACTACATTCTAGCTAATCACAACAAGCACATGTGCTATTGTTATCTATAACAATAGAAGTCTGAGAACAGCAAGACTGTCACACAGTCAAATAACATCACATGATGTATCCCACAATCACGTGACCCAAAGTTGCACATGTTGGCATCATGTGACTAACCATCTTATCATATCTAATGATAAGGAACTTAAGTACTTTGGCCGCTTATATCTTGCCCAAATAAATCCGTAAAAATACAGAAAAATAGGGAAAATAATATGCGTCCATGACAATGACACAGGTACATTATGATAGTACCTTTACTACATTCAGCTAGTAGTATACTTACAGTAGTGGACATAATCCATATTAGAGTCACTTATGTGATTCTAGGTGAGTTCAGATCAGATGACACTGAAAATGTGATATTGTGGACACCTTTATTGTAATGCCACCACAGGGGCATTTAAGTACGATGTGTACTTCCTAGGTCAACTTCCAGGTACTGGGAAAGAGCAAGTCGGTTCAAGACTCAGTTTGGGGATTCACAAGAGTTACTTAGGCTCCTGGTGCCTAAGAACTGTAGTGGGGAAAGTCATGGCTCAAGTGCAACTGGCGAGTGTAAAAAGGGATTCAAGCCCAAAGGTGAATCAGAACAAGTTTGCAAGACAAGAGTGTGGTATTACACAAGAGGTCAAGTCTACCATACATGCTAGGTAGAGCGAGTCTTATATACAAGTACATGATGTTTGCACAAGGCAAACATATGGCGCGATCCTAGAATATGGGTCCTAGAGAGCTATGAAGGCGTAATGATACTTAAAAGTATATAGAAATTCTGTGGAACCGCATGTGACACAAATGACGTCTGCAGGACCTAAGAATTGTACTTGTCAATGTCCATCCCTTCCATCTGTATTCCATCCTGCAGGGCTGTCCATGCTTGCTCTTGTTCCATCGTATTGGTAAACCTCCTCTTGAAGCTTCGATAGACTGCTTCCCAGATTCGTTTGTCACCTTCCGGTATCCCGTTGGCAATTTGCAATGTTAGCCATCGGGTATGCATGGTAATCCATTTGTTAAGGTCATCCCCTTCCAAGAACGTGAGGAAGAGGATGGCGCGAGAGTATGCTTCGCACATCGTCTGAGTGTGGCGGTTCATGCCTCTGTATAATTCCCACTTGGTGAGGAATGTTTCAGTGGCTTTCCTGTCACCATGAAAAATAGGAGGGGGCTGCCCTTGTAGTTTGTTATAATCTCCCCTTGCGTCTGGGTCTCCCTGCCTTCCAGGTCCCCCTCTGCCTCCAGATGGTGGTCCTCCTTGTGGTGGTCCTCCTCCACCTGGTTGTCAAGGTGATACTCCTCCTGGATATTGTCCTGGAGGTCCTCCTTCACGAGGAATGTTCACTGGCAGTCCTTCGCCTTCTACCCTCTGTCATGCAAGGTAGCTCCATACTTGACTTTGTTCTCTGTCGGATGGTGGATCAGGTTGATCTGGTCCATACATGCGTTGGTTGGCCAGTTTGTCTAACGTTACGTGGTGGCCAGTGTTTGGGTTGATGACACATTCTTCTGGTGCCAATGGTGATGGCGCTCGTTCTTCTTCTTGTGTGTTCTGTATTCTTTGCTCTGCTAGGGCATTGGCAAGGTGGTTTTCTTCTTCCATGTAGGTGCGTGTTTCGGTGGCCATAGCTGTGGGGGATTGAATGATGATGTTTTCCGCCTGAGCAGCTAGGGTATTGATACATATCTCATCTAGTCTTTGAAGTTGTTGCACCTCTTCTGCGTCAGGGCGATCTCCCACCTTGTCTTTGGTGGTGGTGGCTTCTTCACTTGCTTCTGATGGTGTGGGGGCACTGTCGCTTTCTGTGCTGTTGCTTGGACCCCACTGATCTCTTTGGGTCACTTCACTTTGTAGGATGTTGCAACGGTATTCTGGTCCTGTGGGTCGTAGTACGTCCCACCTTCCTCTGCGAGGGCTCCATGCAACTTCAGTCCAACATGTGTGTTCAAAGTTGAACTCAACTGGGTAGTATCTTGATGGTCTTGTGGGTATCTCAACCCAGTATCCTGTTACACCATTAATCGTTCCCCACTGTGCGTTGGTGAGGTATCGGATAGGGATGTTTCGGTCTCCTCTTCTCTCGATGAAGTATTGCACGAATACCCAACTGTCTGTGGTAGTTTCGGTTGCCACGATGGAGGGAGCTTGGTCTTGATGTTATGTGTCTACTGGTGTCATGAACTAGTATACCGCGTTCATGACTTAGTTATACCAATGTACTACCAATAGTACTTGCCATGCTCAAAGAAAGGGTACTATCAAGTTGTCCGACTAGGACCCTTGGTCCCACCTCCCATATAGTAGGAAACCTGGTCCCTATGGTCCCACCACGTCTGTTTGCGCAAAAGTGATGAGTAGAGGCGTCCACAATATCACATTTTCATTGTTGCCTGATGTTTTTCGATGATTTGACTTGTTGTAATTTGTGGACAAGGTCCAAACAAGTTACTAATGAGTAAACAAGGTTCTATTATTAGTAGTAGAAGGTTCTATGACCTTCTATGGCCTTCTACCAGCTTCTACAAGACATACTGCGGAGAAGGTCACGAGACTTCAGAGAGACTAACACCATTGGGCACTATTTATAAAGCTTCTATTACCTTCCAGTGTATTCTACTACGCACAGACCATGTAACTAGGTATATAAGCTAGGCTAATACTACAGACAGCCCTCAGACTGTCCACTTGTGACATCTACTTGCAAAACCCCTTGTCCCCATTCCTCTGTTGCCATTGGAATCATCAACCTCCTTGCTGTTTTGCTCATCTTCAAAGCCTTCCTCTTAATCCTTCGACTATATCTCCTCCTCCTCCCTCTCGTCCGTCGTCCCCCTTCATGCTCCAAGTACCAAAGGCCTCACTAGACAGTGAGTCCTCCACAACTGGCATATGGCTTGACTTGAGCAGAATACTGGTGACTCGACTGGTAATACGACTTAGCAATATGACAGCCCTCTGAGGCACGTGATCAGGAGTATAACAGCAAGCCCCATTCGAGGGACAATACTGACTCAAGGATGATAATGACAAGGCAGACTCCTATCAAGAGGAGTGCAAGACTAAGACCAACGAAGAGAGATATGAGAAAGGAAAGCAGAGTAGATTCAAGAAGACCAAGCTGCGGACTATGGTGCAGCTTGGTTAACCTTATATACATATACGCAAGGGCTTTAAAGTGCCTCTTGAAAGGTAATCAACCAATCATGTATAGTATGGTTATCATAATGGTCTGTCCAAATCACAAATATTGTACACATAGAGAGCCAATCACAATGTCCATCTTTATCATACAAGACTGGGGTTTTCGGAACCATTATCATATGAGTCACACACCTTTATCACATGCTTCCAGTCTGGGGATATGTGCTACCCAGAGCCCATCTTCGTAACAACAGGAGCTTCGTCCAACTCTTCATCCTGGTCAGGAGCTTGCTTATAGTTGATGGTGCTGTCGTTGTCATCCCGCTCCACGAAAGGCTCAGTACATTGAGCCAGTTGGACGGCAGGTGGGTACTCCAGTTCTGGCACTTCCCCTTCTTCCATGGCCTCCATCAGCCTAGTGGCAAGGAGGTCATGGATCACCACTGCTACTGGTGATGTTGCAGGGTCCTGGGGGGTGTTGTCTGGTGCCGATACTGGGGATGCAGAGCACAAAGGGACAGAGAGGGAACTTGTAGGGAGAGCTGGGGCAGATTGTGAGGACATGTTTGAGCTGTTGGAAGGGATGTGAGGAGAAGTGAGGGTGACCCTTAGATGAGTCTCCTCTTCTCCTTTTATCCTCTTTGTCTTGCTCTTAAGTCTCCACTTGAACTCCACTATCAAGTCATCTGCATGTAAATTTTCCTTTGGCTCCCATGAGTTGTTGCTGCTTAGGTATCCCTTCCACTTGACTAAGAAGTGCATCTTGCACCCTCTTCCTCTTGGCTGTGCATCCAGAATCTTCTTGACTTCATATTCTGGTTCTCCATCAACTAGATCAGGTGGCGGATGGGTAAAGTTTGGCCCGTGTAGTTCCATCTCCTTGTATGGCATTATTAGATTTGCATGAAACACGTTGTGGATCTTCCATTGCCGAGGCAACTCCACTTGGTATACTGCTTCCGACAACTGTTTCAGAATCTTGAACGGCCCATGTCTCTTTGGTCCAAGTTTGGCTGTAGGGTACAGGGTTTTGATATTCGTTCCCTCTATCCAAACTTGATCTCCTTTCTTGTATGGCTTGAAACATCCATTCCCTTTGTTTCCCAAAGCCATAGCCTTCTGAGCCCACATGATGTTCTGTAGTGCTTCATCTTGGGCTTTGTCCAGTTCCAAAAGTCTGGTTTCCACCAATGGCACGTAACTGTGGGTTGGCCACTCAACTTTTGGCATATATCTCATGATCAAGTCAAATGGGGTCTTCTTCATTGTTGCATTTGGCCACTGATTATGCGTGAATTCTGTGAATGGCAGCCACTTGCTCCAATCGTCTTGTCTTTCATTGCACCAGAACCTGAGGTACTGTTCCAACCATTGATTTATTCGCTCTGACTGTCCATCCATCCGAGGATGGTACGTAGTAGAGATGTTCTGGTGGATCTTGAGGGCTTCACATAATCCTCTGGCATACTTTAATGTGAAGCAGGTATCTTGGTCCAAGATAATCTTCTTTGGCACTCCAAACCAGGGGTAGATATATTTCAAATAGAGCCCAGCCACACCTCCAGCGGTGATTGATTCCTTGCAAGGTATGAATATAGCCACCTTGCTGCAATTGTGATCTGTGATGGTGAGAATTGTGTCGTAACCGTGTGATTCTGGCAACTTTGTGATGAAGTTCATGGCTACTGTTTGGAAAGGTAGCACATGTTCAGGGGTGATGGGGATCATTGCAGGTTTCAGAGGTCTCATATTGGCTTTGTTAGCTTGGCAAGCAGTGGATCCCTTGATGTATTGCTTGATGTCTTGTTTCATGTTGGGCCACCATACATCGCGCTTTGCCACCTCGTAGGTATTTGAAATTCCTGGGTGTCCAGCTGATGGGGTATCGTGGTAAAAGTGAATTACCCCCCGCTTCAGATTGTTGTCTCCAGCAACAATGATCTGGTCTTCCTTCCACCAAATTGAGTTCAGCTTGATCATTTGGTGGGTGTTGGTCCATCCCTCAAGCTGGTTCTGGCTGTCTTGGTTCTCCTGCTGGTCCTTCTCAATCATATCTTGCAATGATTGATACTGATCTGGATTGATTCCCATGCGATAGCATTCCCACTCCCATGGATTATTGGGGTTTGCTTCATCACTTCCTGCGATCCATGCATAGGCCTGGCTAAAGAACTTTGGTGGCAGCACCACAAGTTGCTTATTATCGCCGTTGCCTTTGTCATAGTTGGGGTGTCGGGACAGCGCATCCACATGTCCATTCTTCTTGCCAGATATGTGCACCAATTGGAAGTTGTAGTCCATAAGTTCCACATGCCATTGTGCCACTCTTCTATTGTGATCTCCTGGGTTCTTCCAGAACAATAGATCGGTGTGATCCATGTGAACCTTGACCTGATGTGCTGCCTGATGCAAATATTGTTGCCAGTGTCTGAACATTTCCAAAAGTCCAAGGAGCTCATGATTGTACACATCATAGTTCCTTTGGGCTTCATTTAGAGTTTTTGAGAAAAAGGCGACTGGATGGAGGATGTTCTTGTCATCCCTTTGCATTAGCACCACACTGATTGCGTAATTTGACACATCCACTTTGACTTCAAATGGTTTCTTCTAATCTGGCTGCAATAGCACTGGTTCTTCACATATTTGTCCTTTGAGCTTTTCAAAAGCCTTCTGTTCTGTGTCTCCCCAGGCCCACTTGTTGCCTTTCTTGAGGAGATTATTCAGGACCTTTGCGATATGTGAAAACCCCTTGATAAAGCGCCTGTAGAAGTTGCAGAAACCCAGGAATTGCCGAACCTCCTTAACATTTTTTGGCATCTTCCATTCTTGCACTCCTGCAATCTTTATTGGGTCCATAGTAACCGTGCCATTTTTCAGTATGACACCCAAGAATTCAATTCGTTTGACCTCGAATTGACACTTGCTGGGCTTCAAATATAGGTCCAGTTTGGCCAAACGTTCCAGGATTTGGTTGACCAACTTGTGGTGTTCCACAAGGTCGTCTTCAGTTGCTACCAAAATATCATCCATGTAGATGATTACCTTGCCCATAGCAATGATGTCCGTGAACTGAGTGTTCATCATCCTCTGGAATACTGCAGGCATGTTTCTTAAACCAAACAGCATAACAGTTGGTTTGAATAGTCCTATGTTTGTCTTGAAGGCTGCCTTGTGTTCATTGCCTTCCCTGAACTGTATATTGTTGTACCCAGCATGTACGTCCATCTTGGTAAAAAGCCATGCATTTTGAACCTTATCCACTAGCTCTTGGATAAGGGGAAGGGGGTATCAATCTGGCACTGTGAACAAGTTGAGCTTCTGATAATCAACCACTGGTTGTGACTTCCCATCCTTTTTCCCAACAAAGAAAAAAGGTGATGAGTACTGGGACTTTGATGGTCAAATATATCCCTTCTCCAGGTTTTCCTTGATATAATCATCAAGTTTCACCTGTTCTTCGAGAGTGAGTGGATATATCTTGCAGTTCAGTACTTTCGGGGCATCCTTAACCAGGTCAATGGCGATATCCTAGGATTGATGCTTTGGGAAATGCTGTGATTCTTCTTCTGAGAAGACCTTCTTCCACTTGTGATAGTGAACAGGGACTATCTGGTCCCAGGTCTTCTCTTCCTTTGGAAGCACCTTGACGGCCATCTCTGTTGATGTGGAGGTCCGTCTGATTGTATCTTCATCCATTTGGGTGACGAAAATTTCTTCTCCTCATTCCGCCAGGGTCTTGGCTTTCTTTACCCATGTGTCTTGTACGCACTTCACTTCTTCATCAATCTTCAATCCCAGGGTCTTGATGATGAGAGGCTGCATGCTTTCATCAAGCACAGCATTCTTCCAATCAATCTTGGGCTGGAAAGCGGCCAGCCATGGGTACTCCAGGATAAGTTCGTCTTCTCCCAAGTTGGTTACCAGGAACTTCATTTCCTCCGTCTTGGGTCCTACCCTAACTTGGAGGTCCACAAAATGTTTGATTGTGCCTGCCCTGTTATGGGTTCCGTCAACATTCCAGATGTTCTGAACCTTCTGGAGGTTGAGTTTTCCAATCTTCATCCTTTTGAAGCAGCTTGTTACTGATGAAGTTGTCCGTAGCTCCCGAGTCCACGAGAACTTGTCTTTCGGCCTTTTTGTGTGCAGATTGTAACAGCGTTGGAATTTTCAATGATTTGTATTTGCATCAAAACACTTTCTTGAGTCTTAAGGTGCACACCCAGGCCACTGGGGTTGCACCTTTCAAAAATCCTCGTCTTCTGAATCACAGCATTCCAAGCCTGCCAGCCATCTTCACAATGTGCAGCTTGTCTTCCTTGGGAAGGGATCTTCCAGCATTGATGTAGGTGGTCCAAGCAGGAGGGGGGCAACATTTCACCTGTCTGATTCCTCATCTCCGCTATCGGCATCAGCACTGCATGCTTTAGCTGGCTCCTTCTTCTGCTGTTTGTCCTTTTCAGGACAATTCCTCTTGATATGTCCCAGCTTGTTATAACTGAAACATCTTCCTTCCTTGCACTGGTCTTCAGTGGTGCTAACGCATCCATGGACCTTGTTCCTTCCAGACTGATTACGGTTGGCCCGGGTGTCCATAGTGTTAGCGTCTGGAAGAGGCATCTTAACTCCCAGGATTTTTGCCCACTGCACTGCAGTAAATCCTGTCTTGTTCTTGGAGGGTTTCCTTTGGGGATCTTCATATATGCCCCTGATGTTCTGGACCATGGTATTGTCCCTGTGGTATTGACACATGGCCTCTGCCCATTGCTGGAATGTGATGGGTCTGACCACCTTGTAGATGTGGTCCACCATCTTGAATGGAAGTTTGGACACATAGAGGGATAGCGTGGGTTGCACATCCAGGGCATAGGTCGCTTCCTCAGCAAGGGATTTGAATTGGGCAATAAAAGAATCCACTTTATTTGGGATAAATGCAAGGTGTTGGAGTTTATCTTCCACCTGTTCCCTGGCTCCAGTGTCTTGGAAGGCATCCTGGAATCCTCTTGATACTTCTGTCCAGAAGTATTCATCTGTTGTGGGTCTTCCTGTGTTCATCTGGGCAATAACCCAATTGGTCCAGTGCTTGACCCAGTCCTTTGATTATGGGTCCCTTGATGAATCCAAGGAATAGTGTGACCCTCTTCATTGGGTTCACCATTTGCTCTGTGTCAATATTGGTGATGCAGTAGAGGTTGAATTTGTTCATGAAAGTATCCGTGAGGGTGTGATCACCCGTGAATTCTGTAGGGGGGTTGCCTCCCAGCTTCCTGTTACCTCCACCAGCTCCAGTGCCTCCTCCGCCAGGTGGTTCTCCACTACCTCCTGGTGGTCCTCCAGCAGGAGGGGGTCCTCCACCCGATGGCGGGTTCCCTCCAGGCTGGCCTTTCCCTTTGCCAGGCTTGGCAAAGAACTGGTGCACTTGTCCACTTGGCTGCTGAGTTCCAGCCAACATAAGTGCTGCTGCTGCTGTAGTGACTGTTGTAGTCATTGCCGAACTTTGGGATATGTTGGTCTTTGTAAGGGAACTTTGATTATGTCCCTGGGCTTCTGAATTGTCTACGTCTATTCCTGAGACATTCCCTGAGCCCAAACTCTTCTTCCAAGTTGATAAGTGGAGGGTACTGGATTAGTTGCGATCCAACGTCCAGTTCTGGAATCTTGTCCAATGAAGTACCACTGATCAGAGCTTTCTTTGTATTCAATGGCGAGGTACTTGTTTGCAAAAGTACCAAACACCCAGTAACCTTCTTTGTTGTCATATTCTTCCTAGCAAGCAGTTCCTTTTATATAGTGGGGGAGTTCATCCTCGCTTCTTCTTTCAAGGGGGAATGGTTTAAACCCTTGAACCATTCTTGATTGCATATGTCTCCTAGTCTTGGGCAACAGCTTGACTAGTGTTCAATAGACTTGACTTAATGTTACATCACAGTAGGGACGTTCACCCAATGTGGGTAAAGGTCAACACTAGTCCACTGACAAAACACTAAGAGGTCTGGGTCGGGGTTCAAGTACTAAGTCCAACGAGGACTTAGAGAGTTCCTGTATAGTAAGTGAGTCACATGAAACAAAGCTGTGCCCTCACTATGAGTCATCTGAGACAAAGAGAAAGAAGTAAAAATAGAAAATTTGTACAAGTCATGACAGATAAGCAGTGGGAATGGAGGTAATCAAGCATATGTAATAAAAGAAAGTGTCCAGAATCATAACATTACCCCCCCTTTTGATGTGAAGTTGCCTCAACTTCTAGTCGAAATGATAGTACTCACTTCTGAGATCCTAGTTGTTGGCAGGAGACAGGGAGTGGTGTTGGTCTTTGGTGCATTTGTGAGTGTGAAGGAATCCATGAGGACCCCTAGCAAGACAGTGGCAGCATTGAATAGCCTTTGGGTAGTTGTATTCTTTGTGCGTGGCATAGTTGTTGAAACACTTGCCACAGTAGCAAGGGCATATAGTGGGGTCAGCCTTGTTAAGTAAGTCAACCACGTTCATGTGATGAAAAATACACTTGACCCTAAAATGTTGGTTGCTCTTGCACCACCAACAGTGCTTCTTGATACACTTGGGGCATTGTTGTTTCTTGTGCCCCACTTCGTTGCAGCTCCAGCATGTGTAGTGTGAGTGTGGGGGCCCCTCATGTTGTTGTGGGTACTCCACTGGTCCCCCAGTGTGAATAGCCAACTGGGGTGCATCTGTGTGGGTACACTGTGGGTAGAGCATGGTGTAATGCCACCACAGGGGCGTTAAGTACGACGTGTACTTCTAAGTCAACTTCAGGAATTGGGAAAGAGCAAGTTGGTTAGGACTTAGTTCAGGGATGCACAATAGTTACTTGAGTTCCTGAGACTCAAGAACTATAGAGGGTAAAGGCGGGGCTTAAGTGTAGATGCAAGCATAGCCAGGGACTCAAGCACAACGTTGGCAAGTCAAAAGGTCGTTTCATGAGACACTGATGTGGTATTATTATTATTATTTTTTTTTGGAACCATATTTATTCCGGGGCAGTATAATAATACAAGGCCGGTCTTGTCAGAATGTATGACAAATTTGAGAATCGTAAAGTAATGGAGGTTGCGCGAAGCTAGTCATGGAGCAAGTGATACCCTTCCAAAGGGGATCGATCGTATAGTAAGGGATACGTGATCAAACGTACAGTAAAGTCCGTGAAAGAACTGCAAGCAAAAGTATGTAATGGACCGGGCACCGAAGTGGAGTCATGGAACCTTTAGACGCGCATTTACCCTGGATCAAACGGCTCTGAGCCCATCTCCGGTCTTGAGCCAGCCTTTGAATGTTGCAAGTAAATGAGGAGCCATTTGGCATGTTCCCCATTGAAAAGTTTTCCCATAGTCATCCTTGTGAACTTTGTGCGTGTCCATGGTGATGTTAAGGAAGGTTTATGAATGGAGTTACGAGCGCTGATGTAGCGTGGGCACTCATAAAGCAAGTGATGGATGGTCCAGTCCCTGAATCCGCACGGGCAATGCGCTGCTTTGGGGGGGAGGTCCGGACGATGGCGGCGGGCGTATTTGGCAGTGAAAGAATGACGTACCGCCATTTGCATGGCTGTACAATGGGTACGTCATGAAACCAGAAACTCAGGTTTACTTTGAGTTCCCGGTTTCTTCTTTGGGGGAACTGCGGCTGCGAATAGAGGATGGTTGGACCCATCAGGCGGTTTGGTGATGGCTAGGTCATAAACTGCAAAGTCTCGACCGGATTTTTGTCTCCGATCTCGAATCCAATCTGTGGCCCAGTTGGTGAACGCCGTCTGACGGGCAAGAGATTTGTTGAACGCGGCGGACTGCACGCTGTTCACAGATGGGGAGGGGGGTGGTAGTGCAACATTCCAAGGCAGCTTTCCGGGCAAGGGTAAATTGCGTGCGTCGTCTGAGAACCGGAGACCACACCAAGTGTAACCTCGAATCCCTATCAACCGAGAAAAATTCCGTGAGTGCGTAATGGAAATGTAAAATCTCCTTTTGGTTGTTAACCCCGCGGATATTGGTGATCCGTTGCAGGGCTGACCAATCTGAACAAAGTATGTACAAATTGCTGGGCGCGACCCCGTTCGAAAATTTCCGGCAGAGTGACTCCACCGCTTTGCTGACCCCAAACAGACTCACGTCCGAAGAGGTAACCTTGGAGCCCATACACCATTTCTGGACGTACTGCTCCCCCCCAATAGTGAAACAGGCAGCTGCAGAACCAACCTCCTTATTGTCAGCCTGGCCCCTATTGGAAACCGTTCTGGCAAGGCAGATGATCGCTGTACTTGCAGTGAGGGCATCGCTGTAAAGCTTCTCCACCCACGCTTTCCGGTCCTGGGGTCTGTCCATCCCCTTAGCCTCCACCTTTGCCGCCCAGTCAGGGACCTCCCAGGGGGCAAAAGCAGTGACGTCGGTCCGAGGACACCTTGGGTCTACTCGTGCACCGAGAGCCTCCAAGGCAGTGGGGCGCTGCAGCAACCCTTCAGACCGGGCCGCCTGTGCTCTGACTTGTACGGGTCCACCATTACTGGCGTCCTGGCCGTTCTGAACTGCATCCGTCCAGTTCCTCCCCAGGTGGGTCAGAAGCTGAGACGTACAGGGAACACGGGTCAGTCTAATGGCAGATGTAGAGGTTAGTTTCTCCAGGAAGATCCTCGCTGGGAGAATGCGGAGTAACTCATGAAGGGGTTCGCGAGGAGCAGTGCGGAAAGCCCCACTCACTATGCGTACCCCCTCGTTCATTACCTTTTGGATTTGCGCCGTGAGGCTTTTGCGCTTTGGTGACGTCATCCAGAGTTGACATCCATATGAAAGGACAGGTAGGCAGACCGCGTTGAACACAAGTCACCAGCTGACCGTGGATATCCCTCGGATGGAGTTGCTGAGCATCTGTAAGACTTGATGGACGCTCGTGCCCAATTACACATCGTGGTCACGTGCAGTCCCCAGTCGAATTTGTGGTTAATGAAGAACCCAAGATAACATACAGTAGCAGTAGGATGGACTGTATAGTACGTGTTGTGGGTAATGTCTGTGAGGAACAGGAATGAGGGTGGTCCTGAAGCTAGGCGAGCCCGGGGAGTACAGAAGTAAATGAGTTCAGTTTTAGCCGGCTCGATGAAGAGATTAGAAGCGCGAAGCCATAGCTCAGCCTGAGAGTATCGTAATCGGATGCGTTCATCAACTTCAGCCCAGTCCTTGCCATGAGCAAAGATTAGACCGTCGTCAATGTACATACCCAAAGTGGAGCCATCAGATAGGGGAAGGAGTTTAAGTAAAGTGGATGTATAAAAAGTGGAGAGGATAGGGGAGAGGGGTGAGCCCTGAGGCGTACCGATAGGTTGGTCACGTTCTTCACAAAGTTCGCTGTTGAAGGCCATGGTGACCCTTCTGCCTTCCAAGAAGGACCCAACCCAACGAGTAACAGAGTCAGCAAAACCCAGATTCCTAAGGACATGGACAAGTCTAGACTTGTGTACGTGATCAAAGAACCCGCTTATGTCAAAAAGCAGAGCTCCGCATTTGCATCCAAGACGTAGTTGAACCTGAGCGTCGTGACAGATGGTGAGACCAGCATCTAGAGTACTCGAGAACGCTCTAGTGCCGAATTGAGTGGTGGGAAGAAGTCGAAACTTGTCAGCGTCATATAGGAAGCGCTTGGCAACGATCTTCTCCAGTAGTTTGCTGAGACATTCTATGAGGGAAATTGGTCTGTATGATTTAGCCGCCAAATAATCATCTTTCCCCGGCTTAGGGATGACGACAACGGTTGCCTTTTTCCATACTTTGGGGTGATACCCAGTTCAAAGGCACGCATCAAAAAGAGCGATGAGACACTCTTTCGTACATTCCCATGACTTCTTGATTATGTCCCATGACACACTGGAATTGCCCGGGGCTGACACGTTGGAGCACTTGGGGAAGAGAGCTTCAACTTCTTCTTCGGTGATGGGCTTCCACTCTCGTGCAGGCACGCATGGAGGGTCGCTGTCTTGTGTAACCTTGATTTCATCAAGCTCCTTGATAAAGAATCGCTTGGCCAGCTTGTCAGCAATATCTTTTTGTGTGAAGGAAAGGATGCCGGAAGCTAGGCGGATGGCCAGGATCCCAGCGAGCCGTCTCCGTGTCTCCATTGCGCTACTTCCCAGATATTTCGTGTAGTGACAATTTTCTTGTAGTACTCGTGCTTAGCTCTGCGAGTGACCCTTTTGATGTTTTTGGCTGCTTCCTTGCGTTCAGGGGTGTCGCCAGGTGGGAGGGCACGGAGTTTGTCCACTGTGGTTTTGCACTCCTCTGTCCACCATTGGTTGCTTCACGCCTTGCCTGGAAGTTTCTTCTTGAAAGAGGCTTCGCATGCTTTGACTATGGCTTCTTGTATCTTTTCTGCCGCTCGTTCTATTGATGTTGGCATGTCCCAAATAGTATTGACATATGGGAGTCCGCGCGTGATTTCATCGAGCCATGCTGTGCACTCGTCCTCTCCTTGAAGAGTACAGTCGAACACGGTCCGCACCGCTTGCTTGGATCCAAGGAAAAAACCCTCCAGGAGCCATTGAGTGCAGATTCCTGTGTGATCAGAGCCTAGAGAGGCCTCCCAGTCCGTAATTGGAGGGGTGAGAGCCAACGATGCGACCGCCGCACAGTTATGCCAGACTAGGTCTAGCGTACTGGCGCATTCCCCTTCGTTTCCCCTTCGCGTGATTTCTCCTGGCGTAGTGGCGAGTTCCAGAGCTTGGGAGCTAGCCCATTGCTCAAAGATCACCACGCATGGAGATGGGGACCACTCCCGCGGCAACCACCGAGGTGAGAGGAGGTTGAAGTCCCCTAGAAGGATCGTAGGTATTTGTGGGTCCAAGTCCAATGTAAGTAGTGTATGTAATGCAGTCGTGTCCTCCACATCGTTATAAAAGTTGATAATCCGAAGGGAGTCTCGACCAAGATATAAGTCCAGAATTTGAATACAATTATGACGTACCAGATTGAATTGGGGAACCACCTTTAGCGGATGTAACCTCCATTTCGATCCTGTTCGTGAGTGCTTGCGTAAATAAACCATAACTTTAGCTCGAGTGTCTTTAGTATAGTGTGGGTAATGGAGATTCCAATTCTGATGGGCTGTACCACCGTAGACCGAAACACCATACCTTTCATTGTCTTTCCTTGCCGTACCGATTTGACTGAACCAAGGCTCCTGAACACAGATAACATCGTCATCTTCGTTCGTTTCCAGAAGCACATGCGACATTCCGCTGCGCCTCCTCATGTTGACTGATAGGATGGAGGACCTATGCATTAGTATATCTCGGGTTAGTTGAGAATGCTGCTGCCACGGCCGCTGCTGCTGGTTGGTTGATATAGTCTCTGATGAGTCCGGCGGCAAGTGGTCCAACCACTCCTACTAGGGAATCCTGGGGATTTGTTTTGCCAAATTCTTTGACGAGGTTGTTGACAACTACAATAAACTCCACTTCCGTGGGATTAATGCGTCGTGGAATTTCGTTGTTTTCATAGAGGGAGTCCGCTAGGTTGCCCACGAAAGTGACCGCTTCCTGGACCTCCTTCACTTTTTCCCCAGCTGACTTGTTCTTGCTGTTGAACTCTTCGATTTCCTTTTTTGTCGCGAAGCGTGTTGAGCTTGGCAGTTTCGAGATGGTGTAAGCCAAGGGCGAGAAGTTGCCCCACTTCTTCTCAAACTCCTCAAGGTGTGTCTGGATCTCCTTCATACCATTGCGAGTGTCACGCATGACCCAGTGGGTGATCGCGTCCTTCACATTTGGCAAGCAGAGAGGGAGCTTCTTTTTAACTGCGTACCTTGCTTCGATCCGTACTAGACCTTCCAATTCTGGGGTGTTCATTCCCCACTCTTTTTCGAGATCATGGAGAGCTCTGTTGAGATCAGTATCAGATCCGTTGCTGACTTTCGCCACGATTTCTCTGAAGGCGTCAATCGTTTCTGGGATAGAAGCCACCGCCGCGTCCGGGAAAATGATTTCTTCCACCCTGGTGCTCCCCGGCTCCTCCATACCCTTCTTGTTAGCGTTTCGTCCTTTCCTCCCTTTCTTCTTCTTCCCTACCATCGTAAAGCCATCATCCGCGGGGACTGGGTTAGCTTGGCCATGAGGGCCGCTGCTTCCCCCTTCCACCGTTGACTTAGGTCCCACAAGCGGACATGGTTTGAAGCCGCCTCGTACCGGGCAGTTTGGCAAGCGTGCATTATGGTTTCCTTTGCAAAGTAAGCATTTAAATCAGCAATTACATTTACCTGCCACTACATGAGTTGTGGCTTTGCAATGATAATCGTGTTCTGAACCAATATGTGCGCCACCGCAGATATGACATTTGACGCTGTTTGGCGAAACTTTGGATGCAGGCGCATCTGTGGCGTGTCCCACTTGATGGCACCTTCCACATTGTACAAAGACCGGGCTATTTCCCATCGGTTGGAAAGCTACACGCAACCCGAACATGGCTACACCGTGAGTTTTTGCCGCTGTGGTTCTTGTTCTGTCTTCATCAATATACGATAATTGGACTGTAGATGTAGAAACGTTAGCTATGGCATGTGGTGGAGCTTGCCAATGCGGCAAAGAACAGAAAATCGCATCCGCGAAGAATGGAAGGACTCTGAGCTCCTTGAGAAGATCTTGTGGTGAGTATATAACCCCACCCCTGTCAGACGTGGGTACCCCCCGCAATTGTGCGAAGGTCCATCCACGGTTAGGAAGGATATCCCCAGCACCCAGTGGTCCAACCACACCTTACAGAATTGCGTGATGATAGAGAAGGGGACTATTCCTGCAAAAATATAGACAAAGTTACGCGATCCAATTTTATTAGACCATCGACCGCAAAGTAGAGCCGGAGGATTAGCCGTCAGCTTCTCCATTTGACTCTTGACCGATTGGACTATTTGTTCTGGGCTCATACCCCGGATAGCTTCTTCCTTGGCTGCGTCTTTCATTCCCTTGCCACGAATGACCATAATCTCCATGTTTTGGAGATAAGTCGGGACTCCGCCTGCTTTCTTACCTCCGGAGACAGTTTTCCCGACCAAATTTGCGTTGTTAATGGCTCCTTTCCGAGCATTTACCTGGTTACCATATGCGTGATTAGTGACGATGGAAGCCCATCTAACCGCTCCTTGAGGGACCGGAACTGGACCTGGTCTCATCATGGATTGGTTAGTAAGATTTTGTGGCGGGGGTCCCAAGGGTGGACCCATTGGTTCTCCAGCTGGTGGATTAAATGATGTATGGGTCATAGTGTCATTAGCCGAAGCTGCTGGAGCTGATGAACCCCTTGATGTGACGGAGGCCCGTGCATCTTTGGCCAAAGCCACGGGAGCAGACGGGTTTGAAGCGTTGGCGGAGGCCCGTGCATCTTTGGCCGAAGCCGTGGGAGCATGCGGGGTTGGAATGGTGTTAGAGCGGGTTATGACTCCCAGACCAGTGGTGGTCTTACCCTTGCCCTTGAGATTAATGACTGAATTAATACGGATGTCCTGTGCATCCATCCGTGTTGTCAATGTTGAGATTTGGGTGGTGAGCGCATTGGTGATGTTGGCCTGTAGAGCATTAAGTATCTCCGCAAGACCAGGCATAAGAGGTATATTTGGAAGAACCGGGGTAACTGGAACAATCGTTTCATGTGGGATAGACGCTTCGGGTGCCTCAGCATCGTTTTCCATGATGTTCTCCGGGTTGTGCATGGAGGAGGCCACTCCACGAGTTTCTTCGGAGAAGATGTTAGAAGTGGGGATTGTGTTTGGTACATGCACCGGTCCCTCAGGATGTTGGGAGGCACGTACATTCAGAGGGACTGAGATGGGGTTAATCGTGGGGTTGACTGGAGCTGGAGATGAGTCGTCATTGAAGATGGGAGGAGGAATAGGGTCCTCGTCCATGCTCTCCTCAGACGCTTCGCTTCCTGCTACAGAAAAAGGTTTGGGGATGATGATCTTCCTGCCTTTCTTCTTCTTTGTCCTGGCAACCGGAGTGATACTTCTGTCTAGCTTCCTCGGTCTGGTCACCGGGGTAACAGGAACGGATTGCGGTGTAACGTCTTCCGCTCGTGAAGCGGACCTAGATCGTTTACCGTCGGGAGCTACTCGTTTGGTGCTGCAACCTTCGCGCTCTTCGTCAACATCATTGCGGACAAGATGATACCCTAATAGAGCTGCTTTATCAGTTAGGAAAGTGAGTTGCATGGAGTTGCGATAAGCGACCGCCCAGTTCTTCTTTTCTGAGGTGATCTCAGCCCTGACTTCTCTGCGGGCTTCCTTGATGTTCTCAAGATACTTGCGTCTTATAATGGCTTTGGCGTTTTCGGTTTCTTGTAAGAGGAGATACTTTTCCACCTCTTCTTTGATGATGCTTTCTTTAATGTCAGCCGCCTTTTTGTCTACTTGTGCTTGAATCTCTTCGCTGCACTCGTGGACGATCTGGCTGTGTAATAAAACCGGGATATCAGTACCCGTGGCCTCGGCCCGAAGAGCCACCGCGAGTCCCTTCCGATAGACTGTTCTTGTTACGAACCCGCCTACGACACCCGCGAAGACAAGGCCATGGGGCATGACTAAGCAAGAGTTATGGCACATGACGCGGGAGCGAACAGATGAAGACTCTCCAGACGAAGGAGAAGAAGAAGAAGTCCGGCGGATGATAGCCGACTGGGTATCGGATGAAGACGACGATAACGCCTATGTTGGAAGACTAGTAGTCACGTGATCAGTCACGTGATGAAGCCTAGAAGGTTCTGGAAGATGATGGAAGGATCGGACATGTGTTTGATGGCCCTGACAGGTGACGGGTCTTGTGGTTTCTTATCGGATGGTTGTGGCATGTGTTTCGCCTCATTGTTGTCTCATGATCGCCTCATGGATCAGTTCCTGACTGTATTGTTCTGATGGACTTGTTCTATGTTTCATCCTTATCGCTGATACCTTATTGGTTCCCTTATATCGGTCTCACATTTAAGAGGAGTTCTAATACTAGATCATAGTAGTATAAGTACTGCACTACCTTCACTTGTATTCGGTAGCTTTGACTTCTTGGACAATCAGCCTAGTTCCTTGGTGTTTTCCATCGTCTGCGCCCTTCTCCACTAAAGTCCTAAAGCGGGATTCTATACACTTCACTATCGACTCTAATTCCTGTCTGAAGGAGGACGTCAACGTACCGACAGTCGTATTCCAGCAGGTCGACTTACGCAAGACTTTCCTCTTTATCAAATACAAAGGGACCACACGCCTCAGTCAGGCAGACGTTCGGCTGAACGTAACAGTTCTCCATTCATTGATGTCATTGATGCACTCTGCCTCCAATTTCTTCATCATTCACTCTCTGACAGCTCTCTCAACTTGTTCCTGAGCTACTGGGTCGTCCTTGAGTTTGTTGATTAATTGAATTGCCATGTCTTCCATTACAATTTCCCTGACGGTACTCTCGTCTTCCGTAGACTTTTGGTACTCTTTGACAGCTGCAAGCTTGACTGCGCGCCGAATATGGCTCTGTGTAACTTTCTGAAGATTGTTAAAATACTCAACAAAAGGGAGATTATCCCCTTTGTCAAATTGCTCAAATAGTTCTGCGAGATGTCTCGCCATCACGATGATACGGCCGCCTTCGGTGACCGGCATCCCTAGGCCTGGTGCGACCCTAAAATGATCCTCATCTGGGATTAGCTTAACTCGCCCTTTAACTTTTGGACCACCAGAGTGTAGAACTCCTCTGGTCATAGCTGCCAGGAGGGCTGCTGATAAGCGGAACCATGATGAGGGAGTGACTCCCTTCGTTGGAAGGTCGTCATCTAATCCCGCATCCAGTGCCGACAATACCATACCCATTGAGTCATTGAAATCCTGGACGTTGGCCAGAATAGATGTCCCGACGCGTAGTTTGATCATGTCTTTGAGGTAAAACTCGGACCATCCGCTAGCACCTTCGGATATGTCGCGGCCAATTTCTTCTCTGAGGTCTTGTATCATTGTTGCCAAATCTTCCCGTTGGCCTGCGCTATAACCGACTCCGTACACTTCATCCCCCTTATCGCCTTCGACTTCCATATCTGACAAGTCAATTGGCTGGGGTAAGATAGGATGTTTGATAGCTTTCTCTAGATCCCCGAAAAAGCTGATGATGTCAGTAGGTACCGGGACAGCTTCTTGAAAATACGCCAGTTCCTCAGTACACCCTGATTCGTGAGTAAGGTGAGTCCAGGCTGAACTCCTTGAATGATCACGACTGCTGCTGCATGCTCTAGAACCAACACGCGGTGTGGAGCTTCTGTGAATATGGATTGTTTCAGGTTCATCTGGAAGGTTAGTTGTTCCATCAGACCCTGTGTTAGTGTGGATAGTATCCTCAATGATACGCCTCGTTTTTTCCGGTAGGCGTTTCAAGGAACGTCCCCTGTCCATCTCCGCCGCCCGCACAATGGCCGCGCGAAGACTCGACTGTGAGGTGGGACCCAACTTGACCCCCGTGCACACAGGCTCGGAAGAGTCCCTTCCATCGTTGTTGATGCCGTCGTCCGTATATTGAACCGGAGATGCCATACGGCTGTTGCCATCGACTTCAACTGGTTCTTCTGCGTTGTTGTTGTTGCCCATTGCTTGGTATTCTGAGGGAGTCCCTTGACGCTCCACTCGTCCAAGCATGTGAGTTGGGGGAGGAGTTGGATCCCACGACGAGGGCGTCGAGGGCATGATTTCTGGTGCGTTAAGTGACTGAAGCTGACTTTGAAGTTCCCCTATGTTGAGGGGATTTGCTGGGATAATAGGAGTTGCCCAAGGAACGTGTATTCCCGAGGGCGTTGCGGGAGGGTTTTCTGCGGGATTCTGCTCCATAGAGCTCTAGACTGAGAGGATTGAGGAGGTCAAGAGGTATTCCAGTCGTTATCTCCTAGATTGAGAGGGAAAATGTGGGACCACAGCCAATTCACAAAGGAGATGGTGGTGGTAAGAGAACAAGAAGGGATGACTGATGTGGTATTACACAAGAAGTCAAGTCTACCATACAAGCTAGGTAATACGAGACTTAAGTACTAGTACATGATGTTTGCACATGGTAAACATATGGCACGATCCTAGGATGTGGGTCCTAGTGAGCTATCAAGGCATAACAAGATAAGAAATACACTGTGATCCCACGGGATCATGCATGCGTCAGATGTCATCCGCAGACTCCAAAAGTCATAAAATCAGGTATCGTAATCATCATGTGGTGGGTGCAAGATAGGGGCTAAGAAGCACAACGTATGGGAACATATAGTAAATGTGACTTCAATGGAAAGGGGAATCAGAAAGGGAAGCTTTGCAGAATAACAAGGTAAAGGCATGAGAATTGTGACATGTGGTGTATCTGTCAGCTAGGGTGCATACCACATCAGCCCTTTCCATCCTCTTCCTAATGCCGTTGACCTTCAAATCTGTGTCAAATTGAGCACGTTGTAGCTGTGTCAGCTGCTTCTCAACATCCTCCCTTTATTTCTGCAGGGTGGTCTGCTTTCAGAGAGCATCATGAAGTTGTGAGACTTTGGCTTTGATGCAGGGGTTGCCGAGGTCTTGGACTACCTCATCAATGGCGTATGCCCTCAGGTGCTCATGGTCAAACTGTGCAAGTTGTGAGTCTGAGATAGGGATAGGGAGGTGGACAGGAGGGTTGGCAGGTCAAAGGTAGACAGGTTCAGTATAAGGGGGTTGGTTTTGTCCCATACATCCTACCACTTGTTGATGATTGTCATGGTAAAAGATATAAGGGGCAACAACGCGAGTGGGGTCGTTGTCCAAACATGGGATTATAAGTGGGTAATACTGGATGGAGTGGGGCAAATTTGGGAAGAAGGGGAGTCCTGGGTTAATGTTGTTGTCATCTGGTGTGGGGGCAGCATTATAATTGATGTAGTCGCTGAGCCCATTATCTTCTGTGAGTGCAGGGGATGGGACCCACCCTTCTTCTTGTATGGGTGTTCGTGTGATGTGTGACTAAGTCAAGTTCAGGGTAGAGCAAAACCAGGTCAGGGTCTTAGTTTGATGATGCACAAGTAACACATGGAGCTGGGCTCAATGTGGTCAAGAGGAAGTGACTTAAAGGTCCTTCTGAATAACAGAGGTGAGGCAAAAGACAAAGGCCCGCATGTTTAACTAAAGGTATCCTCAGAAAGGAATCCCCTTAGAATCTGTGAGACTGAAGAAGTATATGATTCAAGAAGAAGTCAAGTCTGCTGTACAAGCTAAGTAGACAACAACTTATATACTAGTACAACGCCAAAGAGTCACAAACAGATGGCATCAGAATGAGTCAGGTATAAGTATCATGTGATACTAGTAAAAGAATGCCATAGAAGGCCATAGAACAATATCAGTCAGTGCAATCAGTAACATGTGATAGTCGAGTCAGTATGAGTCAGAAGTCCAGCACTTGTATAGTAGGTGGTGGGAGTGGAAGTAAGCAAAATGTGTAAGTAATGAAAAGTGTCTGGAATTGTAACAGCTATGGCTATGGCCATATTGCAATTGACAAGAGTGGGAGATGTAGGGGGAGGGGTATGTGGTGCATAAGGGAAAGGTTGGAATGTAGGGGTTGAGACTTTGGATTCAAGGAGTTGGGTGTGACACATATTGGGAGACCCAATCATGAGAGGGGGAGGGGTCTGAATGGGGACTGGTGCCATAGGGACAATTATGTTCTGGTAGGTGCAATGTTCGCCCACAGACTCATATTCATCTTGAATGATGCCAGAGAGATTAAAAGAGGATGGAGACGTTGTGATGAATGAGAGAGATGCAAAAGGAATGGGGAATTATTAGGCCATGGAGTCTTTGTCTTTTATGTCCTCTTGGGCACTCCTTTGATGTTAGGATGTAGGTGATAGAAGTTGGCAATTGTGGATTATGAGTGGGTCAGGTTTTCCCAAGGTTCCCACATACTGTCACTTGTGGGGAATCCTTTCCACTTGATAAGGAAATGGAGATTGTGTCCTTGGCCTTGCTGGTGTGAGTTCAGAACTTGCTCCACCTTGTACTCTTCTTCTCCATTGATAAGCTCCAGTAATGGTCAGGTAAAGTTTGGCCCATGTAATGCCATCTCCTTATAGGGGGTCAGGAGGTTAGCGTGGATCACCAGGTGTATCTTCCATCAACTTGGCAGGTCCAGTTCATATGATACATGCAATAAGACCTTCTTGATGGGGAAAGGTCTGTATCTTTTGGGCACAAGTTTGGAAGTGGGGTAGTGAGTATGTAAGTTTATGCCCTTAAGCCATACCATATCACCTTCTTTGTATGGAGTAAAGTTGCACTTGCCTCTTTCTGCCATAAGTACTTGCACATGGTTGAGACATTCTTGCACTTTTCTTTGTCCTTCCTTCATTTCTTCAATCCTCTTATCTACTGCTGGTGCACTG
This sequence comes from Lactarius psammicola, assembly GCA_025769895.1. NCBI lineage: Eukaryota > Fungi > Basidiomycota > Agaricomycetes > Russulales > Russulaceae > Lactarius > Lactarius psammicola. The sequence goes on from WTXK01000124.1 coordinate 91,221, forward strand.
GTTGTTTCTTCATTCCCTGTTGCTCTTGGTGTCCAGCCCATAAGTAACTTAAATGGGGATCATTTTGTTGTTGTGTTAGGCCAACTATTGTGTGAAAATTGGGCTATAGGTAGGAGATCCACCCAATTGTCTTGTTGGTACATTGCTCCAGTGTTGAAGATATTGTTCTAGCTATTGATTGGTGCATTCAGATTGTCCATCCATTTATGGGTGATAGGCTGACAAGAAGTTTTGTTTGATGTCTAGTGTTCGACACAAGTTGCATATGTAGGTTGATATAAATTGCAGATCTCTATCTGTGATCATCTTCTTCGGCAATCCATAGTGCGGATAGACATGTTAAAGGTAAAGTTGCACTACTCCTTTGGCTGTGATTGTTTCATTGCAGGGAATAAAGATGGCTGCCTTGGTACAGTCGTGGTTAGTAATGGTGAGTATAGTGTTGAACCCTTTTGACTGTGGCAGTTTTATAATAAAGTCCATAGTGACCACTTCAAATGGCTGCACTTCTGGGTCAGTGGCGATGGGGGAAAAGTTGTGGTTTTTGTCAGTGAGTGTTTATCTTGTTGGCTTGACAAACAGTGCAACCCTTAACATATTCTTCTACATCTTCCTTTTGATGTGGCCACCAATATCATTCTTTGAGAAGTGTGTAGGTGTTGGCGATTTCAGGGTGTCTGTAATAAGGGGGATTGTGAAAAAGGTAAATTACCCCCCTCTTAAGCTCATTGTCACCCTCAACATTGGCAACTCAAGCTCCCTAGTGACATCACATTTTGACTTCATCTTGATAGAGGTTGTAGGTATTGATCCATTTGGGTTTTGGAGTGTTATGGTGATTTAATTCACTCCACATGGATAATTCCTCTATTAACTTATCTTCTGTTCCTGCCAGCTTGACAAATATTTCTTCGGGGAGTACTGTGATGTTGTCATTGTCTTCATCCCCTTCATTGTAGTCTCCTCTTCTTGATAGTGCATCTGCTCTCGCATTCTTGGTTCCACTGACATGTTTGAGAATAAAATTGTATTCTTGTAGTTCTTGGAATTCATGTGTGACTCTTCTACTGATTTATCTTGGCTCCTTCCAGTAAATGAGGTTGGCATGGTTGGTGTGGATGGTGATAATATGTGGGGATCCTACAAGGTACGTTCTCCATGTTCTGAGCGCTTTGACAACTGCTAATAGTTCTTGGTGGTAGATGTTGTAGTTTCACTCTGTTTGAGTGAAACTTTCCAAGAAGAATGCCACTGGGTGCATTTTCTTGTTATCGCCTTCTTGATTTAGTACTGCTCCTATTGCAAATCCAGAGGCATCCACTTCAATTTCAAATGGTTTGTCTAGTTTTGAACATTGTAATATGGGAGCTTTGCTGATTCTGGCCTTGAGCTCTTCAAAGGCTTTTTGTCTAGCCCCTGTCCATTGCCAAGGTGTATCCTTTTTTGTGAGGTCATTAAGTGGTTGTGCAATGGCTGAGAATCCTCATATGAATCAACAGTAGAAGTTATAGAAGCCAAGGAATCCATGGACTTCTTTGAGATTGGTGGGCATGGGCCACTCTTGTATTCCTTGTACCTTGACAGGGTCCATCTTTACTTGTCTGTTGCCAATAATGAGTCTCAAATATTTGACTTCTTGTGCTTCAAATACACATTTTTCTGGCTTGAGATAAAGGTCATGTTCATCAAGTCAATCCAGTACTTGATGTACTAGGCATTGATGTGTATTGAGATTGTTGGGGGTTGCAATGAGGATATCGTCCATGTATATCACTACCCATCCTTGTGCCACCAAGTCACGAAAGATTGTATCCATCATAGTTTGAAATGTGCTGGGCGAGTTTGTGAGTCCAAAGAATATTATGCAAGGTTTGAAGAGCCCTTTATTGGTTTTGAAAGCACCCTTCCATTCATCTCCAGGCTTGATTCATATGTTGTTATACCCCCAGCGAATGTTCAAGTTTGGTGAAAATTCATGCTTCCCTTACTTAAGGAGGAAAACCACACAAAAGGGGGAATCACTCCTAGGAGCAGTGGGTTCAAGCTCTTAACAAAACCCACAATCCTAATGCCATGGACATTAGTCGCACCAGAGCCCACATTACTATTACCGATGTGTATAAACTCCAGCTTTAAAAGGATGGGAAATGTTTTCACTGCCATGAAACAGGGCATATCTTGTGTAACTGTCCACAAAAAGGCATGCATGCAGCTGTATCCACAACAACCCCATCAGCTGCCACGACTTCAAGTGTACCAACTCCCATCATCACTTCTGTCACCATACAATCTAATTGTGTACTTTCAGTTGAAGAACAGGCAGATGCTTAGATTGCACAGCAATGAAGGCACAAAGCCAGGAAGTACATCACCTAATGGTGGAGAAGTTATTTGGAAGAGAGAATTTTCTCAACACTTGAACCTGGCAGCCTGGGCTAGAGCACTCAATCTTAATGTGTACCATAGCAGATACTGATCCATGTGAATCCCAGTCCTGTTTAAATCTGCACACACAATGGCAAAATGACAAGTCCTTATTGACTTCAGAGCAACAGATAATTTTATTTGCTCATCATTACTCAAAAGACTTCAAATTTCAACAAGGAACATTACTACTCCTATTCAAATATGGAATGTGGATGGCACCCACAATTAGGATTAAGCCATTATGCAATACACTGACCTTACAGTACGCACAGGAAAGGAGGAAAAGATGCTTCATTTCCTAGTCACAAACCTGGGAAGAGACAAAGTAATCCTAGGGATATCCTTGGTTTATGGCCTTTGAACCAAAGATCAAATGGGGAGATGTAACGCTCAATGAGGAGTGGCAACCAGTTGTCATCACCAGCCTACACTTGTTGGACAAAGCCACACCTATAGAAGCTTCCATTAGGGCATTGGAGGTGTATGAACTTGACGAGGAGGTGTGGGAACAGTTGATAGACAATGAACAAGAGCCCCATATTGCACTTCTATGGAAGACCACTACTGCGTCCAAATTAGCACAGCAAGAGGCAGCGAAGAAGCCACAATGCACATTTGAGGAAATGGTGCCTGAAGAATATAGATGGCATGCTAAAGTATTTTCCAAGGAGGCCTCTCATCGTTTTCCCCCTGCACACCCTTAGGACCATGCTATAGACCTATTACCAAATGCCCCTGCCATGCTAGACTGCAAAGTCTATCCACTGACACAAACTGAAGGAGAAGCTCTTACCACATTCCTTACAGAACAACTTGAAAAGGGATATATATGACCATCAAAATCTCCCTATGCTTCTCCCTTCTTCTTTATTAAGAAAAAGGATGGGAAGCTACAACCTGTTTAAGACTACCAACAGCTCAATGATATCACTGTACAGAACCAATACCCTCTTCCCCTTATTCCTGAACTTGTCAATCATATATGTGGGGCATGCTTATACTCCAAACTAGACATTTGTTGGGGATATAACAATGTCAGTGACAAATGGAAAGCTGCATTCAAAACTAACCAGGGATTTTTCGAACCCCTGGTGATGTACTTTGGTCTTACAAATTCTCCATCTACATTTCAGGCTATGATGGACAACTTGTTTAAATCCCTTATTCTTACAGAAGAAGTAATCATATACATGGATGACATCTTGGTTGCAACTGCTGATGATCTATCACATCATAGAGCCATACTTCACAAAGTGCTACACATTTGTGAAGAGCAAGACCTTTACATCAAACTGGAGAAATGCATATTCGAGGTGTATGAAATAGAATACCTCAGACTTATTATTGGACACAGCAACTTATGCATGGACCTGGTTAAGGTTCATGGAATCCAAGAATGGCAACCACCTAAAACCCTTAAAGAAGTATAGGCCTTCTTGGGATTCTGTAACTTTTATCGACAATTTATCTGGGGTTTTTCCACAATTGTGCAACCTCTCCATGATCTCACAAAAAAAGACATGCTATGGCAATAGGGGCAAAAACAACTAGATGTGTTTGATGCTGTCAAATGTTATATTAGCAAAGAACCCACACTCCTTTTCCCTGACCTAACAAAACCATTCAAACTAGAGGTGGATGCTTTGAACATAGCAATTGGAGCGGTACTAAATCAGCTTAGCCCCAATCAAAAGTTACATTCAGTTGCATTTCACTTGGAATCACTTAGTTAAGCCAAGTGCAACTACAACATTTATGACCAAGAACTTCTAGTGATCATAAAAGCCTTATGAGCCTGGAGGATGTACTTGGTTGTATCCCCTCATAAAATCATTATCCATACTGACCATGCTAATCTTCAATATTGAAAGGAGCCTATGAAAATTAGTCACTGCATGGCACATGAGTTCCTAGAACTATTGGAATATAATTTTCATATCCCAGGCATTTGCAATGGTTCGCACTGATGCCCTGTTATAAAGGGCAGATCATGGAAGTGGCAAAGAGGACAACAATGACATTATTGTCCTCCCCACCAAACAGTTTGTATATGCAACAGAAATATCCATGCATGATATGGATATTTGGATCCAAATATCACAAAACCTCAATGAAAAAGAAGTCTTATGATGGGTTGAACTGTACAACTTAAAGAAGCTGAACAGATTATGGTAGGAAAGGAGACACCCTTGTTGTTGTTAGGGACAATGACCTTAAGTGGGGGGTAATTACCTTTTTCCACAACACTTCAAGCATGGGACACCCTGGAATCGCCAACACCTATAAGCTGTTATGGCAGGACTATTGGTGGCCCAATATGTGAAAAGATGTGAAGGAATATGTTAAGGGTTGCACTACATGTCAAGCCAACAAAATTAACCCACACCATCAAAAACCACATCTATTCCCTATATCAACCAATCCAGATGCAGAGCCCTTCAAAGTAGTCTCAATGAACTTCATTATAAAGTTACCTTCATCTAACAGATACGACTCTATCCTCACTATCACCGACAATGACTGTTCAAAAGCAGTGATCTTCATCCCTTGCAATGAGTCAATAACTGCAGAAGGAGTTGTGCAACTATACCTTTAACACATGTACCCTCATTACAGTATACCACAAAAGATTATCACAGACCAAGACCCCTGGTTTACATCAGCCTTTATGAAGGGATTATGCACAACTCTAGGCATCCAACAAAACATTTCATTGGCTTATCACCCCCAAATGGATGGACAGTCAGAGCGAACAAACCAATGGCTTAAATAATACCTCTGACATTGGAGTAACATTTAACAAGACAATTGGGCTGAAGCGCTACCTGTGGCCCAATTCACTCACAATTCTTGGCTGAATGCAACTACAAAACATTCCCTGTTTTCCCTTATCATGGGTTAAGAACCATGTATGATGTGTCCCCCAAAACCTACAACGTCTCCATCAGTAGACCAACATCTAGAAGAAATGGTCATCAGATGACAACATGTGCAAGATTGTATCAAACATGTGCAACAGTTGATGGCGGGTAGAGGCAAGACTTGCTTTATTCCCTATCAAGAAGGAGCACAAGTATGGCTAGAAGGAATGAATCTTAGAACCTTCTATCCAACAGCAAAATTAACTCCAAAATGCCACAGACATTTACTACCATAAAAACTATCAAGAGTGTGTTGGGACTATGGGCAAGGGAGAACCCAGCTACATCACTTAAGTGTTTTTGTGAACTGTCTATTCTAACCAACTACCATAAAATATCACCAAGAATCAAATTAACATGTTTCACCCTCATAATACCCATGGTCTTATCATCAATGAAGTTCTTGGTGAACTTCATGACCCTCAACTTCATGCTGTGATGACTCACTGTCACTCAACAGGGAGGCACGATGGAGGTCAGAAGACTGGGGGTGAAAAGGGCATGGAGAGTGAAGGAAGGGGACAGGTGGTTAACTGGCTGGCTCGAACAGAACTTGCAACAGCAAGGGATGGAAGGCACATGAGGAGTGGGGCTTCCCAAGGTGGAGGAGGCAGTCAGGAGAGGATGTCACAAGTGGACAGTCTGAGGGACTGTCCGTTGTATTGCGCTAGCTTATATACTAACAGGGATGGTCTATGCATAAGTTAAGGGCAGGCTTAGGGCTGCCTGACGAGTGCTGTGGAATACTGTGGAATGGAACATTCGAGTAACATCTAATAATAGTAACCAATCAGAAATAACATGGAGAGTGGTACAATTCTCATTGACCAATCAGAATAATCCGTGAAAGTGGTACAACTGCGCCACAGTCGATTGCACCATAGTGGTGACTGTGCTCCACAGTCCAATCAGATAAATCCAAGGAATGGTACAACCTTGGCAGAACACATGCCCTCGCATGTGAGAGATACATAAGGAATAGTTACGTGGTCCCACACATGATGGATAAAACATAAGCGGATCACGTGATACATCATGTGACCATTGGAGTACGAACTTCAAACTCCGATCTCGGATCTCCCCTTTAGGAAGGTGATGATTACATAAGACTGGGCCAGCGCGGACCAGTCTTAGATGCTGGAGTCATGACCCAAGTTTATAGGTTCATGACACATGCTGATGTCTCACAATTGTGTGAATGTCTAATAAGATGAGACACCCTCAACATGTGTTGCTCTAACCCCTGTTGGTTGGAAGCAGAGGCAAGCCACAACCAGTTCCATCTAGACATGGACCTTGCGAGTGTACAAAAGTGTCTTCAGTATGCATGGGGTATTCCTCTCATTGCCAACAAATATGTTGAACTTACAGCCAAACCCATTCACCCACTCCCGATCTCATCCTTTTACCCCCTCAAACTGGTGGCCCATGTGAGATGCCACTGTTAATAAGTGACCTGTGTGCACTTAGTGGCTCAAAGGACTTATGCAGATAACGGACTGCTTTAGATTAGATATACAGGACATGTAGATTAGATTATGATCTTTACAATCTCGGACTTATCTCTTATCTATGACATCATATGTACAGAACAATCACAAAGGACTTGTTATTGTAGTACGCATTAGAACTATCTTTTGTTATATCCTTATTATGATATACCTTTGTTCTTTACACTCCTTGTACTTATTGTCTATGTTGATAAGTGACCTGAGCACACTTAGCAGCTTAACGGACTTATGCAGATAATGGACTGCTATAGATTAGATATACAGGACTCATGTAGATTAGATTATCTTTATGATCATTACAATCTAGGACTTCTTTATCTATGACATCATATGTACAAAACAATACATAGAACTGGTTATTGTAGTATGTGTTAGGACTTTCTTTTGTGATATCCTTATTATAATGTGTTCTTGTTCTCTACTTCTATTGTACTTATTGTTTAAGTACATCCCTTTTGTTTCAACCTCATATTGTTATAGGTCTTATTGTACTATACTTATTGTGCAACACTCTCCCTTGTATCCTATTGTAGTACAAGGCTTATTGTCTTTGAATGTATAAGTAGCACCCCATGTATGCCCTGATATCACAGTTCTCATCTCTGTGTTATCAGGTTAGTTACACTTCACTCTAATGAAGATAGTTCTCATCTCTGTGTTATCAGACGTCTCTTAAGCTCTCACTGCAAGATCCCCTGCTTACCCTGTGCTGCCTATATCTCACCACAGTTCTCTTGTCTACTGTGAGTATAGTCTCTATTCACCTGTGCTGTTTATCAGTCTAAGTACACTCCCTTTGTTTCACCCTTTATTGTATTAGGGGCTTATTGTATTCTACTTATTGTATGACACTTTCCCTTGTCTCCTATTATAGTACAAGGACTATTGTCTCTAGATGTATAAGTAGTCTATCATGTACACCCTGATACCACAGTTCTCACTCTGTGTTATCAGACATCTCTTAGCTCTCTCATGCAAGATCTTTGCTTCCCTGCACTGCTATATTTTCTCACCACAGTCTCCTTTGTCCACTGTGAGTATGAATTCCACCTATGCTGTTCATCAGCCACACCTTCACAGAGAAAGCAAGAAGGGGACAAAACAATGCTACATCTGCAAAGCCACCACCCATTTAGTAGCAGAGTGCCCCTACCAAAGGAATCAAGGACCATATCAGTACTGCGGAAGCACTAATCATAGCATCAATGTTTGTTTAATTAGATGCGTTTCTCCCATGGCACCTCACTACAAAGAACCCCTCAACCATGCTCACTGATGTGGAAAGTGCCTTCACTTCAATGAAGGCATGACAAGATCAATTGTCCTATGTATAAGATGTGTAGGAAGTGTGAAGAGTGAGGTCACCATCTATTTTTATGTCATCACACTTGTCTGGTTTCCCACAGCCCCACTCCCACCAACGACATTGACGCTGATGTCTATAACTATCTTGGTAGTCATTAGTTAAAGTTGTGGCAACTTCAAGCCTAATGGGGGGGTAATGTTACAATTTTCTGCTATCCACTTATCTCCTTATCATCACTGTTTCCACCCCTTTCTTATTCCTTCTGATTTTACATTCTGTTTGTGCTTTGTTTATGGGTATGTTCCCATGTGTTTTGCTTCTTGACTCCTATCTTGCACCCACTGAGTGGCAATAACAACAGCCAATTTTACAACTTTTGGAGTCCATGGACATCATCTGATGCCCACGTCATTCTGTGGAATTTCTATGTACTTCTTTACCTTGTTACACCTTGATAGCTCACTAGGACCTGTATCCTAGGATTGTGCCATATGTTTGTTGTATGCAAACATCATATACTTGTACTTAAGTCTTCTCTTACCTAGCATGTATGGTAGACTTGACTTCTTGTGTAATACCACATCATTGTCTCATGAACAACCCTTAACTCACCTTTGCATGTTTGAGTCCCTATCTTTGCTCACCTTTGCACTTGAGCCCAGCCTTTCCCTGCTATAGTTCTTAGGCACCAGAAGCCTAAGTAACTCTTGTCCATCCCCAAACTGAGTCTTGACCAACTCACTCTTTCCCTGTTACCTGCGGTTGACTTAGAAGTACATGTCATACTTAATGCCCCTGTGGTGGTGTTACAAGAATCTTCAAAGACTCCTGGAAGCATTTCCTATTGTTAGTGTCAATTGACTCATGCATCACATGTGATCACATTGAGCCAACAGAAGGGTCTCAAACTTGTCTTCCCTCTGCCCTTAAGGCAACATGAGGAGTATTAGCTCCACCCTTGATCACCATAATGTTCTCAGGGTGTTCTGGCAGTGGAGCCTCCCCTGCTAAACCTGAAACCTTTGCATCAATAACTTCATGTATTAGTGCCCTTATTTTCTCTGCGAGGCATGTTTGAGGCCAGCCTCTAGGGTCAACTTCCACTGCCCTGTTGTAGGCCTCCTTGATGATCTGCTATATTTTAGGGGCTAGCTTGTACCCCAAGAACAGAGGCTCCAAAGAGTCTCATTGCTGGTCATTGTCTTGAGTGTACTGAACTGGGGATGCCATACAGCTGTCTATGTTCATGTTGCTGTTTTCTATGATTATGATAGGTGGTAAGGAGGGTTGCAATTGAGGCGTCCCTTGCACTTCTGCAGTGCCCAGAGCAAGTATTGCCTCTGACAATCTGGGCAGATATTTGGATGGTGGTGTTTGGGATGGCATTACTTCAGGTCCAATGCTAAGGAGGCCTGTGGTGAGGTCTTTGGGATTGAAGGGTGAGGGAGGAATATGTGGTGTGGACAATGGAATGTGCTCCATTGGAGTCAAAGAAGGATCATTGTGCTGCTCCATAGAGCTCTAGGCTAAACATTGAGTGAAGGTTAAGAGGACACCAGTCATTATCTTCACTGAAAGTTCAAAATATGTGAAACCCACAGCCAACTCAGAAGAGATGGTGGTGGTACAAAGGAAAGAAGGGATGGTGGAGCTGTTTATATTTCTGCATTGTTATGAGACCAGCTGAGGAGCCACATCTCCTGTAAGGTATACACAGTGCACACTACTGTAGGATGAGGCCAAGAGTGCATCAGACAACTGTCAGTTACACTGGCACATGGCGATCGGCCCGGGATGCATTACATTGAAGGATCGCACTTTCCTTTTTCAGCGAGTAAAGCTGATGTCATCAAGGAGATAAGTTTCCCCACAGGGAGACATGACATAGCTCAATGGCGACAACTGTACAGTTCATCAATAACCTTTCCTCAACTGGGGGCTCGAGTACAGCACAGACTCCCTCGCAAGATCCTGACAGAGGCCACGGTCATACCCATGGCCCAGGGGAGCATGGACACACGCATGACCACCTCGATCATCCGGGTACGCCACTCCGATCCAACCTCTAGGACGCACCGGTTGACTCACAGCGCCTTATAGGCCGATTCCAAGAACGGGACATGCCAGAATACGCCTCACGGAATTTCGAGGAGCGAGGATTTACCATAGGCATTGGAGGGTACGTCAAAGTTGTTTGATCAGCTCATCAACTCATATCTATGGGATGCTCTAGCCCTGTCGGCTCTGGTAAGACTGCACTGACTCTCGCTCTTTGTCGGCTCCTCCGAACGCAGTACAATATCGGTGTGCATTTCTTTACAGTAGTACGCCTTTCTAAGTCTACGACTTAAATCTACGACAGCTACGGTTACCAATGATATCTTTACGCGAGAGGACCAGGAATTCCTTATAAAGAACCGCGCACTTCCTGCAGAGCGTATCCTCGCGATTGAAACTGGCGGCTGTCCTCATGCCGCTATTCGCGAGGACATATCTGCAAACATGGGGGCACTTGAGACTTTGCAGGCAAAATTTGGTTGCCAGCTGCTATTTGTCGAGAGTGGGGGCGATAATCTCGCCGCAAACTATTCGAGAGAGCTCGCCGACTATATTATCTACGTGATAGACGTTTCCGTGCGTGAATTAGATTCACGGATTGTTTCCATCCCTAACCTTGGCATTACCTGGCAGGGCGGTGACAAGATTCCCAGGAAGGGAGGACCTGGAATATCACAATCGGACTTGCTGGTGATCAATAAGGTAGGGCCATTTGTACGTCCTCCGATATGACTCAGTAACGCTGTTTTCAAGACCGATATCGCTCAATACGTGAACGCATCGCTCGATATCATGGATCGCGATTCAAAGCTCATGAGGGGAGATGGACCAACCATCTTCTGTAGCGTGAAGGAAGGAAAAGGAATTGAAGACGTTGCAAACTTGATCCTCGCAGCATGGCGGACGGCGGGAAATCCAGGGAATCCTGGTGCCGTTGGCAACTTTGAATAGGGTGATGCGAGATATGTGGTGTAAACATTAATGCACGGCCAGACATACAGAACGAGATAAAGGAAAGGTTGGAGTAGAAGGACGGTACGGGAAAGTGCTAGATAGGGTTATGTACCTCAAGACGCACTCAAATGGATTCGAAAAAAAAAGGTGGTGTATACGACACAGATTTGTAAGCTCACGCAGTACGCAATGAAAGCAGGCCCAGCTAGTCTTTGCCCAAACGCACGGATCCCACGATCCGGCCCGCTCTGTCCGTTTTCCAGCCACTAAATTTCACACTCCGCTTTTTTCGAACTTTCTTACTCTTTCATATTTTATTTCCACAGTAAATACTATAATAAAAACATATGTAAAATATATGATAAAAATAAAGGAAAATAGCACATAAATAATGTGTAAATAACGCATTTTTGTGTATTGGTTTGGGTTGCGTGGGAGGGAGGGAAGGGAGGGACAAACAATCCCTCTTCCCAAGCCCCTCACATGCCTACCTTCAAAATTCCCACTGGTCCCTCTATTACTGATTTAAGTTGTGCCCTACTTATTTCCGAAGCACAGATCCACCACAGCAAACACCTCACAGTGACACTGCCATATGGGAGCATTACATATGACCAGCAGAAAGGGGAAATGCCTTTCGAATGGGCCAACAAGAATGCATTCCTGGCCTGGCTTGTTGCCAAGGAACATGAGAACACCATCAAGTTTATTGTGAGTTGCACTGAGGAGTCGGACTCACAATATTGGTGGGCGCAGCGCATGTACCAGTCCTCACATGATTCTTGGGTGGGAAGCTCGATCATGAATACACTAGTCAATTGAATTGAAAGATCGCTTCAATGAAAACGGGTTGTTAGCGCCATGTGACAATCAAAATGTATCTGCACACTAAGACAATTCTTGGGAAATATGAAGGCAATCATAATCATGTGCTTGGTGATGACAATTTACAATTCCTCAGACTCACAGAGAAGACCGAGATTTCTGTGATGGATATGGTCTGCATGGGCATGGGTTCCAAGGTGATTGTGAGTGATATTAAACAATTCATTTCCTGAGCCAACAGCTATTGTCCAGCTAAAATGTGTGTGCAAATCCTGCAAGCAGACGGATCACGATTACTACATAACCATGCATGATGTCACCTGCCTCTGTCAGATTGTGGAGAACAATGAAATTTGTCTAGATGACAATGACACAATTTCCATTAGGCTTTGGGTCATAAAGCTCCAGCAGTGTGGTGCCGAGGTGGTCCTGAAGGATAAGAAGGATCCCTCTCCACCTGGATCTGGGATATCTTAAGAGTCCTTTGTCCTATGTATTCAAACTAAATTCTAGTGCAACCACTTCCATGCACTCGGCTCTGATTTTTTGTCAATTGATGCCACCCACAATACCACTCAGTATGCAGGGGTGCAACTTTTCACCCTGATCGTGAGGGATATGTGGGGCCATGATACACTTTGTGGTGCATTTCCATCTATGGACACTTACTTCATTTACGTTTGGCAGGCGTACCTGTCGTGTGGATGCTGTTGTCAAATGGCATGGAAGCAACAATTCACTATATCCTGAATTTTGTAAAAGCATGCAGCCCAGAAATCACACTGCAGATCACGATGAGTGATCATGACCAGGTGCAAATGAATGCAATAAAGGCTGTGTACCCAGAGACAACACTCCTATTGTGCTGGTGGCATGTGCTCTGCACAATGCAGATGCATTTCTGCATGGAAGAATTCCCAGAGCTTTGGGAACGCATCTGAGAATGGGTTAAGACATCCAATCAATCGAGGTTTGATTCTATGTGGGAATGGATTTAGACCAATCCCTCTGTCCCCCAAAGCTTTCTAGATTATCTCAAGACCAATTGGATGAGCATTGTGCCCCTCTGAGCAGGGATCTCAAGGCAGAATCAGACAATCTTTCAAGAGGGCGATACAATCATGCTCATTGAGGCGTAAGTATTCTTATCTCACAGAAGATTGAGTGGGATCGCTCAAATCTATCATATATCTAGCTATCACCATGTTTTGAAATCAAAATGGCTTGAGGGAAAGCAGAATCGCCATCTAGATCACCTTATTCATGCGCTTGTAATTGTCATGCTTCTGGACTATGAGACTAAGCATGATTGCCAGGAGAAGAAATTTGAAGGGTCTAATTTGTCTGAGAAGTGTTGTGAGGAAATTCTCATATGAATGCCGGAAGTGGGCACTGAGTCCATCTGTGATCTAGGCAATGATCAATTTTCTGTGCAATCTGGAACACATTCATCACGTACATATTCAGTCGAGCTCAGCACTCAGTCCTGTGACTGCCCAGACTGGCCCAGGGTTCAGTTGTGTAAGCATGTCACCGCCGTTGCCCATTTCTTTGGGAATGGCAATCTGCAAATAGTATCTGGGGTGGACATGGTCCTCAAGATGGTGCAACCAATTCAGGAAGGCTCAGCAGGGGTGTGGAGTGATGGGAGTGCCGCATCCATATTGGAGAACATGATTGCCATCTCCAAGGTGTTCCTGAATGACAGCCTGCCATCGTCTTCCAAAACCATTTGAAATCTCCAGCTGGTCGAGTCTCACTTGACTGCCATCATCCAGATCTCACACTCCTCAGAGAGCCCCCTCCCAGATAAGGATGTCATCCCACCTAATCAGGGCACATGGACCAAGACTGCTGAGCAAATGGGGGTAAAGTGAAAATGAAGACCTCACCCCTCCACCCCTCCACCACATCATCCCCAGAACCCTCAGCAACAGAACACATTGGGGATCTCAATCACAAGAAGCCATGTGTGAGGCTGTCAGATCCATACAGTGGAGGACTCAGCTCTGGCCAACATGCTGTGCCAGACGTGCAAACTGCAGCTCAGAATGCTGAAGCACACACTTGTGCTGCAGTCACAGCCAACGGTGTGGCACCCCCTCTCACACAGCCCTCGAAACATGGCCGCAAGTGCGTGCACATCCCAGCCCAATCTGGTCCAATACCTAGTGCTCCCCCTTCGCCATCTGCTTTGGCCCCCATCATGTGGTACACAGCCCATGCCTTGCCTGACACACAGGCCACAGTGTCTGCCACCACTAATTACCTCTTGCAGACACTGGAACGACATGGGCACATGGGCACCTCATCCGCTCCCTGGCCTCCCTCCACCTGTCATGAACTAGTATACCATGTTCATGACTTAGTTATACCAATGTACTACCAATAGTACTTGCCATGCTCAAAGAAAGGGTACTATCAAGTTGTCCAACTAGGACCCTTGCTTCCACCTCCCATATGGTAGGAAACCTGGTCCCTATGGTCCCACCACGTCCATTTGTGCAAAAGTGAGGAGTAGAGGCGTCCACAATATTGCGCCTTCATTGTTGTCTGATGTTTTTGGATGATTTGACTTGTTGTAATTTGTGGACAAGGTCCAAACAAGTTACTAATGAGTAAACAAGGTTCTATTATTAGTAGAAGGTTCTATGACCTTCTACGGCCTTCTACCAGCTTCTACAAGACATACTGCGGAGAAGGTCACGAGACTTCAGAGAGACTAATGCCATTGGACACTATTTATAAAGCTTCTATTACCTTCCAGTGTATTCTACTATGCACAGACCATGTAACTAGGTATATAAGCTAGGCTAATACTATGGACAGCCCTCAGACTGTCCACTTGTGACATCTACTTGCAAAACCCCCTTGTCCCCATTCCTCTGCTGCCATTGGAATCATCAACCTCTTTGCTGTTTTGCTCATCTTCAAAGCCTTCCTCTTAATCCTTCGCCTATATCTCCTCCTCCTCCCTCTTGTCTGTCGTCCCCCTTTGTGCTCCAAGTACCAAAGGCCTCACTAGACAGTGAGTCCTCCACACCACCCCCATGTGGTACCCCGTTCCCACTGCTTACCATCCTGGAATGTACGTACACACCCTGTTATGATTTCAGACACTTTCTTTACTTACACATACTTTCTGACTCATATCCTTCCATTCATGTACAAGTGCCAGACTTACCTCATGTTGATTACTATGATGACTCATTGCTGACTGATGACTTGTTCTATGGCCTTCCATGGCATTCTTTTACTATTATCATATGTACTTTACTATGACTTATTCCTAGGACCCAGATCCTAGGATTGCACCATCTGTTTGTGACTCTTTGGTGCTGTACTAGTATATAAGTTGTAGGATAGGACACTCTGTATCGGACTTCTTTTTCTTCTACCTCCATGCCCTCTTCAGAGTGCATCCCTTCCCCTGCTCCACTACAGGGCGTCTGAACAGCCCCCACCGCCCATATCCACTCCAGTGGCCACGACCGACCTGCTGCGAAGGGAGGGGCACCCTCTCGGTCTCATCCTGGGAATGTTGACCTTTTGGTCTTCAATATCCTCAACACCTTCCGTCCTCGTTGGTTCCTCTCCAGGACCAACCTCTTGGCCAACACCATCTCTGCTCAAAAGGCAGAAGATGGGAAAATTTCATGGGCAGAATTCACTCCCCCATTCCACTCTCACCTGGTCAAGTGCGCTGTTGCACTTGTGCCTCACCCTGTCCACGTGGTGAAAAGGGTGATGTTTGTGTTTATTTTGGAGCTTCTCAACGGAGCTGGCGCTAGTGCCTTCTTCGAACTCCAGAAGGGTGGCCACAAGGCCAACAATGCCCAGAAGGAGAAGAGGTGTCTTGCACAGAAACGGCGATGAGCTGCTAAGTGGGAGAGGGACCGTGAAGCTGTGAAAGCAGCTAAGCTTCCTACTTGTGAGTGGCAATGCGAGGTATGTGGACGCAAGTTCAATTCCCGCAAAACTGCCAGCAGACACAAGTGCCCTGTGACCAAAGGGGAGAGCGTGAGAGAGGAAGCAGCTGTTGTGCCTGCCGCCCAGGTAGAGCCCACAGCATGGCCAAACAAGCTGGCTGCCCGAATGACTCCTCATGCACCCGCTGCCCCAACACACAGTAACCCTCTACCCATGGTAACTGAAGACTTGTGGGACTCTCAGATCCCCCCTGACCTCAGGGACCTTCAAGAACTATGGATGATAAGCCCAGATGGGAAACATGACATAAAGATGCGAAGGGGTACTACGGACTACCATGTACCACTTCTGTTGAGGGATGGCTGGCATTTTTCTGGCCGGGTGTAGAGCGTATATACACTACTTACTGATACAACCCTGTCTTGTACTTACAATGGTTTGTTATGATAAGGTGTTATGGGCCTGCCCCCAGGGGTGGGCTGACATGAAAGATGGGCGCTTATTAAAAAGCGCAGAAATATGGAGAAGGACTTTGCAAATCTGATCTCAAACCCCGAAACCATGGCACAAGTAGTGACATATATTCACGAGATGGGGAGATTTACAAAGGACAGGAAGAGGAGGGGAGGAATGGAAAGAGACGAAGGAAATATTGGAGGCTACCCAAGAGAGACATGCATGTCCAGTGCTCAACAATAACTCCACAACCTGCCGAACCAACCGTGGTTCACTCAAGATATGAAGAGGAAGGTGGATGATGTAGGAAGCGTCCAACCAAGTCCAACCCAAGCACACCGAGATCGCACCTCACGCCCTGGTGCCAAGCACGCCCTGCCAACCTCAATGCTTGACAAGATGCTAAGCTGTCCCTGACCAGGGATGGGGGAGTTCTAAGATAGAAAGTGAGGCTTTGGATAGGAAGGAGACATGGAACATAGTATATTGAAAGTGTAGTGCTACATAGGGTACTCTACCCTCAGGCGCACAAAAATGAATTCAAAAAAAAAAAAAAAAAAGTTGTAGGATACCTAGCTTGTATGGTAGACTCAACTTCTTCTTGAATCACATACTACTTCAGTCTCACAGACTCTAGAGGGATTCCTTTCTGAGGATACCTTTAGTTGAACATGCGGGCATTTGTCTTTTGCCTCACCTCTGTTATTCAGAAGAACCTTCAAGTCACTTCCTCTGTGCCATGTTGAGCCCTGCTCCGCATGCTACTTGTGCATCCCCAAACTGAGACCCTGACCTGGTTTCACTCTACATCGAACTTGACTTAGTCGCACGTCGCACAATCGCCCATGTGAGTGTAACATTAAGTCGAGTCTCTACCATGAACCATGGTGGCTTCCCCAAAGAAAGGAAAAAGCCATGCAGAAGCACAGTTCCAGACAGAATACATCAAATGAACCCAAGAAGACACTCTTTCTGATAGAATCAAAGGAACAGTTGTCTGGGTCAAAGAAGGAGAAAATGAAGGATATTGCATCTACGATCAAGCTTCAGGATACACACCCATTGAATATCTTAAAGATCTCCAAAAGTGGGCCATAGTAGCACAAAGCAAGACAGACCACAAGTGGTTCACACACAAGCTTGCACCAAACCAATATCAGACTGGCCCACATCGATCTCAAAGAAGTCTTTTTGGCATACCTCCTGACCCACCTGAACAAACATCAGAAGAACCACCCCAACAGAATAACCCAGCACCAGATATGTCACAAACGCAACCTGTACAAGCCTCAACCAGTACTACCACTCCATCTGCACCCCTCGGAGGCAGTGGTGGAGGAGGAGCCCCTGCCCCTGCGCCAGGAGGTGGAGGTGGAGGTGGTGGAGGTGGAGGTGGTGGAGGTGCACCTGCAGGCACACCAGCACCTGGTGCTGCACCTGCAGGCGGAGCTCCAGCAGGAGGAGGAGTACCTGATGGAAAACTTGGCAGAAACCCTCCAGCTGAATTCAATGGAGACTGCAGACAAAGCAAAGCCTTCCTCCTAGACTTTACCATCTATCAAGGCATGAACCCAAACACTGCGATACTTTGAATCCCTTATCAAAGGGCCATGACCTTTTTGTCCTATATTAGAGGACCATTGGTACAAGACTGGGTTCAGGAGCAAGTCACCTGGCTCAATGATCAAATCGCTATAGGGGTGGCACCAGCCAAAGAAAATTTGTGGAATGAAGTGGAGATTCAATTCCAACATGCCTACACTGACACTTTGGAAAGGCAGAAAGTGCAGATAGATATATCCAAACTAAAGATGGAAGGAGGAAACATTGACGATTATAACACCAAGTTCACCAGCCTCACTAATAAAGCTGGATACACCCTTGACGAAGAAGTGACCCTCAACCTGTACACCTAAGGGTTACCATTCAAGCTAATGGAAAGTATTCTTTGTCAACACCGACCCGTCAACTGGTGCGACTGGATAGAAGCAGCCATAGAGCAGCAATGAATCTACAACCTCCTCCAAAGTCACCTGTGTAAACCTACAAACAGTAGTAACCCTTGCCATGAACAATGGTGTCATAATATGTATGCCAATAATCAAAACCCCAATGCCATGGACATTGGAAGAACCTAGGCTAGAGCCACAATGACAGATGAAGACAAACAATGCTATCAACAAGAAGGTAGATGCTTCAGATGTGGCAATAAAGGGCATATTTCACACAACTGCCCTCAATGCCAAAACACTCAAGCCTCTGTCACAACAACCTCACAGGCCAATCCCACTGTCGTTGCCACTGTCAAAGTTAAAGGCACCTCAAATATGAAGGCCTCAGAAAAAGCCACCACTTACATTGCAGCCATGCAAGCTGACTCTGACAACGTCAAAGCGGCGCTTGAAGAGCAATTATTTGGGAAGCAGGGTTTTTCCAGTGCTTGAACCCCATGGCCTGGGCTAAAGCAATGAAGATTAGCGTGTACCATAGCAGATACTGATCTATGCAAATTCCAGTCCTTTTTGAATCTGCACACGTGATGGCCAAAAGACAAGTCCTTATTGACTCAGGAGCAATGGACAATTTTATTAGCAAAAATCTGATAAATCAACTCAAAATCTCAACACTCCCAGTACAACAACTCATTAAGATATGGAATGTCAACGGAACTCACAACCAGGATGGAGAAATCACTCAATTTACAGATCTTGAAGTTACCACTGGAAACCAGACCAAAACCCTTCGTTTCCTTATCACCAATCTTGGATCCGATGAAGTTATCCTGGGATACCCATGGCTGACCGCATTCAAACCAAGTATACACTGGAAGGATGCCACCCTTGACAAGGAGTTTCAACCAGTGGTTATTACAAGTCTAGGATACGTATCTGTTGCCAACCGAAGAATCATAACCAAAGAGCAATGGGAAAAACAAGTGGAAGAGATCCCTGACGAAGTAATACATTTACGCAAGACCACCACTGCCTCTGAACTGGCACAAAGAGCTGTTGACAAAACTATCAAAACCTTTGAAGAAAGAGTTCCAGAAGAATATCATCGCCATTGCAAAGTCTTCAATGAAGAAAGTTCCCAACAATTTCCACCACCATGACCATGGGACCACACTATTGATCTTGTTCCAAATGCACCTGCTACCATCAATTGCAAAATATACCCCATGACTCAAGTTGAAGACAAAGCGCTGGAAGAGTTTGTTGAAGAACAACTGAAGAAGGGATATATTCAACCATCCAAGTCCCCTTATTCCCCTCCCTTTTTCTTCATTAAGAAGAAAGATGGAAAACTGCAACCAGTCCAAGATTATCGAAAACTCAATGATTTAACTGTGAAGAATTGCTACCCGCTTCCACTTATCCCAGAACTTATCGACAAAGTAAGGGAAGTGCGAATCTTCACCAAACTTAACATTCAATGGGGATATAACAATGTACAAATCAAACCTGGTGATGAGTGGAAAGGCGCATTCAAGACTAACAAAGGGCTCTTTGAACCCTGTGTTATGTTTTTCAGACTCACAAACTTGCCAAGTACATTTCAAACTATAATGGACACCATTTCCAGGATTTGGTTGCACAAGGCTGGGTCGTAATTTATATGGACAACATTCTCATTGCTACATCAGATAACCTCACCACGCATTGACATCTAGTACATCAAGTATTGGACAGGCTTGATAAACATGACCTCTATCTCAAACCTGAAAAATGCATGTTCAAAGCAAGAGAAGTGGAATACCTGGGGCTTATTATTGGCAATGGACAAGTAAAAATGGATCTGATCAAAGTACAAGGAGTATATGAATGGCCTATGCCCACCAACCTTAAGGAAGTTCGCGGATTCCTAGGTTTCTGTAACTTCTATTGTCAATTTATATGGGGGTTCTCAGCCATAGCATGACCCCTCAATGACCTCACAAAGAAGGATATGCCTTGGCAATGGACTGAAGCACGACAAAACACATTTGAAGAACTGAAGAAAAGGATTGGCGAAGCACCAGTACTTTAATGCCCCAAACTGGACGCACCATTCGAAATCAAAGTTGACACCTCTGAATTTGCAATTGGCGCAGTTCTCAATTAAGAAGGTGACAACAGGAAGATTGTTGCAACGCAAGGTTCCGGGTAGCTCGTATCCCCGGACTCCCGACATGTGATAAGTGGTACGTGACTCATAGATAACGGCCCCGATAACCCAGTACTGTACGATAAGGAATGAGGTTGCAATTGGACAATACTACATGACTCACACGGACTCTTACAATAACCATACTGTACGTGATTGGTTACTTACCATTTAAGAGGCGCTTTAAAGCCCTCGTGTACATGTATATAAGGTTAGCCAAGCTGCGCCGTAGTCTGCAGCTTGGTCTTCTTGAATCTATCCTGTCTTCTATTCCTCTGTCATCTCTACTCGGTCTAAGTCTTGCGCTCCTCTTGATAGGAGTCTGCCTTGTCAGTTATCATTCTCAAGTCAGCATTGTCTCACGAGTAAGACTTGCTGTTATACTCCCACGATCACATGTCATAGAGGGCTGTCATATCGCTAAGTCGTCAATCAGTTGTGTCGCATTTCCATTGCTCAAGTCGAGCTACGTGCCAATAGACACATAACAAAGATGCATCCAGTAGCATTCTTCTCAGAAAGTTTCACTCAAACAGAGCAAAACTATGACATCTATGACCGAGAATTATTAGCAGTCGTCAAAGCCCTTAGGACATGGAGAACGAATCTTGTAGGATCCCCCCATATTATCACCATTCACACCAATCACACCAACCTCATCTACTGGAAAGAACCAAGGAAAATCAGCAGAAGAGTTGCATGTGAATTCCAAGAACTACAAGAATACAATTTTGTTCTCAAACACATCAGTGGGACAAAAAATGCAAGGGCTGTCACATTATCAAGAAGAAACAACTATGATGAAGGAGAAGAAGACAACAATGACATCACTGTACTTCCCAAAGAATTGTTTGTCAACCTGGCAGGGACAGAAGATGAATCAATAGATGAACTGTCAATGTGGAGTGAATTAAACCATCATAACACACCAAAACCAGAATGGATCAATGCTTACAACTTATATCAAGATGACGTCAATATGTGGTGCCATGAAGGAGTCTGAGTCGCCAATGTTAAGGGCAACATCAAACTTAAGAGGGGGGTAATTTCCCTTTTTCACGATCCCCCTCATTGTGGACACCCAGGAATTGGCAACACACATGTTCTTCTCAAGGAACGATACTGGTGGCCATGTCAAAAGGAAGATGTGGAGGAATATGTCAAAGGATGCACGGTTTGTCAAGCCAACAAAATCAATACTCACAGGCAAAAACCACAGTTATTCCCTATCACCACTGATCCAGAAGTGCAACCTTTTAAAGTAGTAACCATGGACTTCATTACAAAATTACCACCATTGAAGGGATTCAACACCATACTCACTATTACTGACCATGACTGAACCAAAGCCGCCATCTTCATCCCCTGCAATGAAACTATCACAGCAGAAGGAGTAGTGCAACTGTACCTTCAACACGTCTACCCACATTATGGACTGCCAAAGAAGATGATCACCGACAGAGATCCACATTTTATATCGACTTATATGCACAACATATGTTGAACGTTGGACATCAAACAGAACATCTCGTCAGCTTATCATCCACAGACTGATGAACAGTCAGAACATACCAATCAATGGCTTGAACAATATCTTTGACACTGGAGCAATGTCCAACAAGACAATTGGGTCGACCTACTTCCCATTGCTTAGTTTGCGCACAACAGCTGGCCCAACGCAACAACAAAACGATCCCCTTTCAAGTTGCTGATGGGCTGGACACCAAGAGCAACAGGGAACGAGGAAACGATGAATGCGCCAGCAGTAGACAAAAGGATAGAAGACATGAAGGAGGCAAGAAGGAAAGTGCAAGAATGTATCAACCACCTGCAAGTACTTATGGCTGAACAAGGCAAGCACAATTTTACCCCGTACAAAGAAGGGGATATGGTTTGATTAGAGGGTGTAAATTTACATACTCATTACCCCACTTCCAAGCTTGCGCCCAAGAGATATGGACCTTTCCCCATCAAGAAGGTCTTATCACATGTATCATATGAACTTGACCTGCCAAGCTGATGGAAGATACACCCAGTGATCCACGCTAACCTCCTAACTCCCTATAAGGAGACAAAGTTACATGGGCTGAACTTTACCCAACCATTACCGGAGCTTATCGACGGAGAAGAAGAATATGAAGTGGAGCAAATTCTAGACTCATGCCGACAAGGCCAAGGACACAAACTCCATTTCCTTATCAAGTGGAAAGGATTTCCCATGAGTGACAGTATGTGGGAACCTTGGGAAAACCTGACCCACTCTCAGTCCACGATAACAGACTTCTATCACCTACATCCTAATGCCGAAGGAGCACCCAAGAGGACATAAAAGACAAAGACTCCAAGGCCAAACAATTCACTTCCTTTATCCTGACTTCCACATTCCCCTCAAATACTATGTCTCCCTCATCTTTCGACCTCTCTGGCATCATTCAAGACGAGTATGAGTCTGTGGGCGAACATTGCGCCTATCAGAACATAGTTGTCCCTACAGCACCAGTTCCCATCCAGACCCCTCCTCCCCTTATAATTGGCTCTTCTGACATGCATCATACTTAACTTCTGGAGTCTGAAGTATCAACTCCAACCTTTTAACCCTTCCCTTATGCACCTCAGACTCCACCTCTGACATCCCCCACTCTCATCGACAACAATACCACCATAGCTACAGTGGTACAAGAAGAAGAAAGAGGTCCATACCCAAACCTCAAAGAAGATAATGGCCTTGACGAGGCCATTGACTATCATTGTGCCCCCGAACAAGACGACAACAACAATGACCCTGGACTTCCTTTCTTCCCCAACCTACCTCATTCAATTCATTATTATCCCCTTATGATTCCCTGATCCAACAATGACCTAACCCGTGTAGTTGCTCCTTACATTTTCTACCACAACAACAATTAACAAGTGGTAGGATGTATGGGGTGCAATCAACCCCCTTATGCCAAACCTGTCTATCTCTGACCAGCTGATCCTCCTATCCATATCCCCATCCCTATTCCAGACTCACGCCTTATGCAATTCAGTTGTGAACACCCTTGAGCATATGCCATTGATGAGGTAGTGCAAGACCTTGGCGACCCATGCATCAAAGCCAAGGTATCACATCTTCGAGATGTGCTTCACAAGCAGACAACACTGCAGAAACAAAGGAAGGACATCAAAAAGCAGCTTACACAGCTGCAATGTGCTCAGTTCGACACCGATCTGGAGATTAATGGGATAAGAAAGAGGATGGAGAAAGCAGATGTGGTACACACCTTAGCAGACAGATACGCCACTCTATACCTGCAGTGAACCTGCACAGATGTCCCACAACTTGCCATTCGTACTGGGGGACTAGTTGAATACCCCCGTCATCATGAAGGGACCTCGTGCTCACGTTACACATGCTGGAGCTGCAGTCAGGTAGGGCACAAGAAACAACAATGCCCTACTTATGTCAAGAAACATTGTTGGTGGTGCGATAGCAATCAGCACTTTGGTGTTGAATGCATTTTTTGCCATATGAGTGTCATCAATCTCCTCAACAAGCCAGACCCCACTACACACCCTTGCTATTGTGGCAAATGTTTCAACAACTATGCCACACATGAAGAATACAACTGTCCCAAAGCCATTGTGTTACAATTCTGGACACTTTCTTTACTTACTCATATTCTCTGACTCATTTCCCTCCAAATACATACAAAGTGCTAGACTTACCTCATACTGATTACTATGATGACTCATTGCTGACTGATGATTGTTCTATGGCCTTCCATGGTGTTCTTTTCCTATTATCACATGTACTATACTCTGACTCATTCCTAGGACCTGGATCCTAGGATCACACCATCTGTTTGTGACTCTTTGGTGTTTGTACTAGTATATAAGTCATAGAATACCTAGCTTGTATGGTAGACTTGACTTCTTCTTGAATCACACATATCTTCAGTCTCACAGACTCTAAGGGGATTCCTTTCTGAGGATACCTTTAGTTGAATGTGCAGGCCTTCGTCTTTTGCCTCACCTCTGTTATTTAGAAGGACCTTTGAGTCACTTCCTCTTGGTCACGTTGAGCCCCACTCCATGTATTACTTGTGCATCATCAAACTGAGACCCTGACCTGGTCTTACTCTAAGACAGCTTAACTTAGTTGCATGTTGCACAATCACCCATGTGAGTGTAACACATTGCATGCCAACACTGCGCTCAAAGGGGCCCTCACAGGTTTTTGCACACTCACAACTGTTCACAGGACCAACAGCCGACACCCCCTGACAGTGACAACTGGGACCTTGACAGTGCTTACTATGGATCGGACTAAGAAGTTGGGGCAACTTCATGGCTAAAAGGGGGGTAATGTTACGATTCTGGACACTTTCTTTACTTACACATACTTTCTGACTCATATCCTTTCATTCACGTACAAGTGCCGGACTTACCTCATGTTGATTACTATGATGACTCATTGCTGACTGATGACTTGTTCTATGGCCTTCCATGGCATTCTTTTACTATTATCACATGTACTTTACTATGACTCATTCCTAGGACCCAGATCCTAGGATTGCACCATCTGTTGTAACTCTTTGGTGCTGTACTAGTATATAAGTTGTAGGATACCTTGCTTGTATGGTAGACTCAACTTCTTCTTGAATCACATACTACTTTAGTCTTACAGACTCTAGAGGGATTCCTTTTTGAGGATACCTTTAGTTGAACGTGTGGGCCTTCGTCTTTTGCCTCGCCTCTGTTATTCAGAAGGACCTTTGAGTCACTTCCTCTGTGCCATGTTAAGCCCTGCTCTGCATGCTACTTGTGCATCCCTGAACTGAGACCCTGACCCAGTTTCACTCTACATCGAACTTGACTTAGTTGCATGTTGCACAATTGCCTGTGTGAGCATAACATTATGTGTCTACTGAACATGGCTCAACTTGAGCAAGGAATCAGCAACACTACTGGTGAATGACTTAGCAATATGATGGCCCTTGATGGCACGTGATTGTGAGAGTATAACAGTAAGCCTTATTGGAAGGACAATACTGACTCAAGGATGATAATGACAAGGCAGACTCCTACTGCAAGGAGCGCAAGACCTAGACCAATGAGGCAAGATAGAAAGAATAAAGACAGAGTAGATTCCAAGAAGACCAAGCTGCAGACTGTGGGTGCAGCTTAGCTATCCTAAATACAGATACATGAGGGCTTTGAAGTGCCTCTTGAATTGTAGGTACCCAATCACGTATCATATAGTTATCATAGTAGTCCATTTGAGTCATAGATATCGTACAACCAAGAACCAATCACAGACTGTGTCGTTATTGTACAGAACTGGGCTTTTCTGGACCATTATTGTATGAGTCATGTATTACCTATCACATGCATCTGGCTCGGGGATATGAGCTACCCAGGTCCAGTTCTGGCAACGTAACATGACTCAACAGGTGCAAAAAGGGCTGGCCTGACAAGCTTCCAGTTGCCTTTAGTGCCTATGAGCTTTTGACTCACTTCAGTTCATCGTGCTTCTTGGCCGTCTCGATGGTCTTGACCTGAGAATCAGAATGCAGAGGGATTAGTGCATTGGGAATGTCTTAGTAGCAGTGGGTGTGGTTGAACTGCCAATGCTCAAGGGCAGAAATAGTCTGTGAGATGGACTCCTTTCCAACATTCAAGTTGGGTATGGTGCACTTGCTCCCCATCTTTTTCTGTGCACATGCACCTGGGTTGTTCAGTGGGCAATAACCAAGGGATGAGGACTGCAGTGCGATGTACCTTCTCATGCATGGATTCATAGCCCAAGAACATGGACACCTTTGCAGCTGTGATGGGGAAGGCCAGGATTGTGGTCCAACTGGGGATGGTGCTCACCTGCTCCACTTGATAGCCCTGCCACCACCTCTCATACCTGTCGACATGCCTCTTGTATGTTGTTACATCATGGTAGGGATGTTCACCCGATGTGGGTAAAGGTCAACACTAGTCCACTGACAAAATACAAGTGGTCTGGATCAGTGTTCAAAGTTCTAAGTCCAAAGAGGACTTAGAGAGTTCCTAATGACAAGTAGATCACCTCACAAGTCAGATGACTTAGAGAAGATCTTTAAGTGGATCAGACTGAGGGGAGAGGATCAAAGACTGCTATGTTCAATGTACCATAAGATACAAGAAGTCAGGTCTGAGGCTTAGGGCCAAAGACCAGTCTGTACTTATATAATATAAGAACAATAGAGTCACAACCACAATAGGTGTCACAAGAGACAATAAGGTCACTTGGACAATGGGTCACAGGAACAATAAGGTGTCCATAGTCATAGTGAGTCAGTGACAAACTATGATGTCACCAAAGAACATAGTGCATTAGAGGACAATAAGGTCCCCTAGTCATAGGGAGTCATGTGCCATAGACAATAGGCACTCTAAGTCATATAGTAAAGCACATGCCTGTTCTAAGGCCATGTGCAGTTAAACAATAAGAATGCAACAAGAGGAAGGAATTGGGTAGGGCAAAGGGGAAGTCATATGATAAAGAAGAAAATAAATTTGTACTATCATGACATATGTGTTCACAGTCAACTTGTCACTCTGCTCTTGCTTTGCATGGGCCAGCTGGGCAGCTTATGAATTGGCCTTAAGAGCCACCAGGGAGGTCTGCATCCCTGAGGACAGATCATCCATTAATGATGCTCCCATCTGCCATGCAGGTCCAGCTGGAGATGAGCCCTTGCCAGAAAACAGGGATGAGGGGGGTTCAAGCTCAGGAGACAGTTTGCATGGGGGGGGGCACATCAGCTGTGTCACTGTCAGTTGGAGACATGCATAGGCAGTTCTGCAAAGCCATGGCAACACTGCCATGGCTTTGGTCTTCAGCATCACTGGCCACCTCATTGTTGCTGCTGTTGGGCCAATGGTGATTGGTGTTGTGGCCAGTAGGTGGCAGTGGATGGTGCAGTGGGTGTGATGGCAATGGTGACAAGATGGGCACAGTGCTTGACGAGGAGACATTCACACAGAGTGGGGGTGGTCCAGGGACAGCAGCCGGGAGGAATGGCATGTTGTTGCTGCCATAGGCCAGGCCCTCCACATTGCTGCTGTTGAGCCTGTTGAGCCTGTGGACCTTGGCATGGCTGTGGTCAATCCGATGGCACTTGGCAGCCAGTGGTGATGGCATGTCCCTTGACAGGGAGTCATTCACATGGAGTGGGGGTGGTCCAGAGATAGTGGCTGGGAGGAATGGCGCATCGTCACTGCCATGGGCTGGGCCCTCCATGTTGCTGCTGTCAAGCCCATTGATCCCATGGACCTTGGCATGGCTGTGGTTGAGCTGACGGCGCTTGGCAGCCAGTGGCGATGGCATGTCCCAAGGGCAGAAGTGGTTCACCCTCGGTGGGTTGAACAACATGGGCTGCTGGATGAGGATAATTGCAGGCATGGTGCATGCAGCAGGATCAGGGACCCAATGAAGAGGAGTGGAAGGGGGGTGGAGAGGTGCATGTGTGTGAGACTCACTGAAAAGGCCAGTTAAATGGGGAGGAGGTGGGATGCACTGAAATGAAAAGGAGCGAGGACAGTATACCTGTTGAGAGAGGGTCAAATTGGGGTCAGCATACAATGGGCAATGAGCGAAGACAAATGTGACTCACAGTTGGGCAAGAAACCAAGGCCTTCAGGGGCTGCTCATGGGGTGGGGGCCAGGTCATGAAAAAAGAGGTTAAATAGAGGTTAAATAGAGAATAAATGAGGAGTTAGCGATTAGAGGATAAAAGAGAATTAAAAAGAACTTGGCAATGGGGGCAGTGGCTTGTGATGGTCAGTAGATTTAACCTGAGGGGGCTGGAGGGGATGCTGAGAGGGCCCTCAGGGAGAGCGGGGGGCATGTTAGGTGTGTGGGGCAGTTGGGCGTTTAAGAGATAAGGGAGAAGAAAAAGAAGAAAAAGGTCATAAACAAGGTCATAGGGGTCAATCTGATGACCAATCAGTGGGCCACCCTTGGCCCACTCATCAACTCTGGTGGTTTTTGTGCTGGTCTCACAGGAGATGGAGGGTGGGTGGATGCCTGGCAGGGGGTGGGGGGGTGAGGGAGTGAGAGTGAGAGAGACAACCTGATCAGGATTCAGGCCAGCTGGGCCCAAAATGGGACATGCCAGGTGGAGGCCAAATGACAACCCCATCTGGGAGCAGTCATCCCAAGTGGGTGTGTATTGGACTGGTGATGTTACGATTCCAGACACTTTTCTTTACTTACGCTTCTACTCTGACTCATTCCCATCCATATACGTACAAGTGCCGGACTTACCTCATATCCATTACTCATATGACTCATCGCTGACTGATGCTTTGTTCTATGGCCTTCTATGGCATTCCATTCCTATTATCACATGTTACCGTACGATGACTCATTCCTAGGACCCGGATCCTAGGATCGCACCATCTGTTTGTGACTCTTTGGTGCTGTACTAGTATATAAGTCGCTCTCTACTTAGCTTGTACAGTAGACTCGACTTCTTCTTGAATCACACACTATTTCAGTCTCACAGACTCTAGAGGGATTCCTTTCTGAGGATACCTTTAGTTGAACATGTGGGCCTTTGATTATTGCCTCACCTCTGTTATTCAGAAGGACCTTCGAGTCACTTCCTCTCACTCTTGTTGAGCCTTGCTCCAAGTAGTATCACCGAACTTAGTCCTTGACCGGACTCTCGACTTCTACTGAACTTGACTTAGTTGCACGTCGCACGATCGCCCGTGTGAGTGTAACATTAAGTCGAGTCTCTGCCCTTGAACCACAGTGGCTTCCCCAAAGAAAGGAAAAAGCCGTGCTGAAGCACAGTTCCAATCCAAATACGTTGAACGAACCAGAGAAGACACTTTATCCGACACAATCAAGGGAACAGTTGTCTGGGTTGACGAAGGAGAAAACGAAGGGTACTGCATCTACAACCGAACTTCAGGATATACTCTAGTAGAGTATCTCCAAGATCTTCGCAAGTGGGCAATCGTAGTCAAAAGCAACACAAGTGGACAGTGGTTCACCTTCCAATTGGCACCACCCCACTTTTAAACAGGACCGATTCGCTCAAACAAAAATCTTTTTGGCATACCCCCTGATCCACCAGTGCAAGTTGACGCACCAGAAGAAACAACCCAACCAGAAGAACCACCCCAACAACAGAACCAAGCACCTGACATGTCACAAACACAGACACAACCCGTCCAAGCCTCAACTAGTACCACCACTCCATCTGCGCCCCTCAGAGGCAGCGGTGGAGGAGGAGCCCCTGCACCCGCTCCGGGTGGAGGTGGAGGAGGAGGAGGAGGTGGAGGAGGCGGAGGCGCACCAGGTGGAGCACCAGCACCTGGAGCAGCCCCAGCAGGCGCAGCCCCAGCAGGAGGAGGAGTACCCGACGGGAGACTCGGAGGAAACCCTCCTGCAGAGTTCAATGGGGACCGTGGACAAAGCAAGGCCTTCCTTCTTGACTTCACTATCTATCGAGGCATGAACCCGAACGCAGCTATACTTTGAATCCCTTATCAAAGGGCCATGACCTTTTTGTCCTATATTAGAGGACCATTGGTACAAGACTGGGTGCAAGAACATGTTACTTGGCTTAACGATCAAGTCGCCACAGGGGTGTTACCAGCCGAAGAAAATCTATGGAACAAAGTAGAGATTCGATTCCGACGCACCTACACTGACACTTCGGAAAGACAAAAAGCGCAAACTGAAATTTCCAAACTAAGA
>WTXK01000125.1:0-121452 GCA_025769895.1 Lactarius psammicola
GCGACAACTACGGACCTCACTTGAGATGGGTCAACTGGACAAGTATCCACTCGGCCTGCTGAGATGCCTGGAATATCGGGAGGATGCGTTGGGATACCGCAACTGGCACGGGAACGACCGCATGATCCTTGGGTTCATGCGGGCTCACATGTATTCTTCTGAGACTCAGTACATTGCAGAATGTGTTACGTCAGCTGAAGCATATGACTCACTGCGCATATGACATGAGAAGTGCAGTGGCCTGGTGCAAATTCAACTCATACAGAAGATGATGCAAATTCGGTTCGACAACAGCCCTGCGAACTGCGACGCTACAATGGCCAACTTGCGCGATCTTATCTATCGTGCTGAGAAGATTGGCCATGTGGACATCACCAGACTAGCCCTTCTGTTCAGTCTAATGAGCCTTAGATTGACACACCCCACCGTCCATGAAGCCCTCACACCATCCATGATGGACGGCACTATCACACCACAGTCCTTGGAAAACCGATTGCACTTCTTCTATGAAATGTGAGCAACCGAGACCTCAGACCAGCTAGCCTTCCCGACTATTTCACCAACACCGGCCCCTTTCCCAACCTCTCCAACCCCATTCGCACCGTTTGCGTTACCTGCCAGCCTTCCACCACAGGCCACCTTCTGCCCAAACTGCAAGAAGTCCGGCCATACAATTGATTTCTGTATCTCACCTGGTGGAAAAATGGCTGGTCAGTCAGCCCTGGACACAATCACCCACCAGTGAGCTGCATGTGACACATCCCATCTTCATATACCCGAATCTACCTCATCTGCCAACGCCAACACGAACAACACGCTCTTGAAAATAAACAACGATGGCATAATCTATATCGGGGGAGTTAAATACAAGCCAGATGAGAGTCATACAACAGCAGCTCTGGCCGACGTTGACAATGCCATGACTGCTGCAGATCTGGGGGAGTACACAGACTGGGCTGTCAGCAACACAAATCTTGATTGGGAAGTCAACAAGAGTGCCTCTGTGGACACCGCTTCGTTCCTCTTAGCCCCCACAGAGACTTCTCTGCTCGCTCACAAGCCGACTGAATTGCCACTCTACTTGGACTCGGGGGCCTCTGCGCATATCTCTTGTGTCCGCGCTGATTTCTTGAGCATCTGTCCCATAGAGCCACGGAAGATCCTGGGTGTTGGTAACTCTTCAGTGTCAGCCATTGGGATTGGCACTGTCGAAATCCTGATCCCAGAAAGCCGTGCATGTCTTACGCTCAAGGATACTCTTTACGCACCCGACGCTGGAGTATGGCTCATATCAATCAGTCGACTTGATAACTCGGGCTATCGTCTGAGCTTTGACAACGGCTGCTGTCGCATCTATGACCGGTCCTCTTCTGACGAAATAGCCAACTGCATGCAAAACGCCTCGCATCTCTACACACTTCCTGGCTCTATACGAACCCCTGACTTCGCCTTAGCCACACTTTCCACCAAACCCAACCTGGAAACATGGCATCGCCGCCTTGGTCACACCAATTTCTGCACCATCCTGGACATGGCACGCGGCGACGTTGTTGCAGGTATGCCCGTCAATCTGTCACTCGCTCCACAAGCCTGTGATGCCTGTATTCGCGGCAAACAGACCCACCATGCCATGCCCAAGATACGTGAGGGAGGGAAGGCAAAGAGACATCTCAGTTGTGTCCATGTTGATCTGGCGGGACCCCAGTCTGTAGCTTCACGCTCTGGATACCTTTACATGATGAATATTATTAATGACTTCTCAGGCTATCACTGGACGTGACTCCTCAGAGCTAAATCCGACGCTTCTCGCATTTTGCGGGAATGGTTGATGGCTGCGGAAGTACAATCAGGCGAGAAACTCTGCTATCTCATCACCGACAATGGAGAGCTACGTTCAAATGACATGGCCCGCTGGTGCGCCGAACGAGGAATCACTCACCAACTCACAGCACCCCACACCTCCGCACAAAACAGCCGTGTCGAACGTCTACATCGCACCCTGATGAACAAAGCCCATGCCATGCACCTGTCGTGCAATGCCCCTCTGAACATGTGGGATGAGTTCATCATGACAGCTTCGTATCTCTCCACTCTCACTGCCTCTTCGTCACTAAACGGCCAAACTCCTCACAAACTATGGTTTGGATCAAAGCCATTGTTATCGCATCTCTGCGAAATCGGATGCCATGCATATATTCTCATCAGTGGAAATAACCCGAAAATCACAGCTCGGTCCATTGAAGCTGTACTCATCAGCTATGCACCAAATGTGAAAGCCTACAGGTGTTGGCACAAAAGTACAAACCGGATCGCCGACTCTTACCATGTGACTTTTGTCGAACATCTTGACGGACAAAGCTGCGTTTTCCGCCCTGAATCCCACGACACCCCATCTCTGGCTGAGGATGTGAGCGTCCCTCCCCTCCAGCCAGTCAGTGACGATGCTGAAACATTATCACCGGAAGGTGCGTCTCCTCCCGAGAATGGACCCAGGCATTCGACCCGGGAACGAGTTCCAGCTCCTTTCAGGGAAGACACCAATGACAGTCTCAATCATGGGAGAGCAACTGCATGGGCTTTACAAGAAATCCAGGAAGCCACAGCCCGAAGTGCCGCTTCCAAGCACGACATTATCAACCCTTCCAAAGATGCCGCAATGCTAGTAGATGTTGAAGACCCCAACACACCAAAATGGTCTGAAGCTCTCACTTCACCAGAGCGGGACCAATGGATGGATGGCGCTCGCGAAGAACTAGCCAGCCTTCACGAGATGGGTGTATACCAACTTGTTCCACGTTCCAACGTTCCTACTAATCGCAGTGTTTTGCACGGAAAGTTCGTCTGCCACCTTAAACGCGATGAACACAACAACCCCATAAGGCACAAAGTGCGATGGGTCGCCAAAGGTTTCCAACAAGTGTGGGGGAAAGACTTCAGCAAAGTAACTTCACCCACAGCTAGGCTGGAGTCTCTGCGCGCGCTCCTCCACATTGCAGCATGCAACAACTGGGTCATTCATCAATATGATGTGAAGACGGCGTTCCTCAATGGCATATTACTGGACGACGAAATCCAGTATATGGAGCAACCGCCTGGGTTCGTTGAGCCCGGAAACAAAGGCCATGTCTGGCGCCTCGTCCGTGGCTTATATGGAATGTGCCAATCCTCTTGCATCTGGAACCGAGCTCTTCATGCATCTTTCCTTAGCTGGGACTTCGTGCGGCTTGACTGTGAGTGGTGCGTCTACTTCCGGCGCTCCGCCGCAGGGACATCTGTTGTGGTCATACATGTGTGTGTCTCTTCAGGCATCGTGGAAGCAAATGACTTCCAATGGGACTTAGAATCGGCTTGGCAGATCAGCACGCTGGGGGAGGCTAAACTTGTGGTTGGTATTGCACTTCGTCGGGACAGGGAAGCCAAAACAATTGCACTGAGCCAAACCACGTTAATCAACAAAATCATAGCTACCTATGGATAAAGCGACGCCAAAGCTCAAAATACACCCATGGCTCACACCCATGGCTCACGGCTCTCTGCTGACTCGCCCCGATCCACAAATACCCCTTGATGAAAACGAACACGATCGACTTGCTACCCTCCCCTATCACTTGCTTGTCGGCTCTCTTATGTACGTCGCCATGGGAACTCAACCAGATATAATGTTTGCTGTCAGCAAACTTTCATGATTCCTTGACTGCTACCGCGAAGTACATTGGCAAGCGGCACTCAGAGTCGTTCGCTATCTGAAAGGTACCCGTGAAATGACGCTCACTCTTGGCAGGTCATCAAACGCACCTACCCTGCTTGGCTACAGCGATTCAGACTACGCGAATGAGCCTGGGCAAGAGGGACGATGCTCCGTTGCCGGTTACTGCTTCTCACTCAGAAGTGGCACTGTGTCGTGGTCATCGAAGAAACAAGATACCATAGCAGACTCAACATGCGCAGCTGAGTAAATGGCTGTGTCAGAAGCTGGAAGAGAGCTGGTTTTTGAGACATGGCAGGCTGTAGCGTCAGGCGGCGTTTATGGAAGCTATAGACGCGATCACGTGTGTACTCAGTCAGAAGAGAAGAGACTTAGATTCTCGATGGTAATGTACCTATAGACGCGATCACGCGTGTACTACAAGTCCGTTAGCGTTACGGTAATAAAGTATCAAGAATAACAAAAGGCCCACCTCAGTCAGAAGAGAAGAGACTGAGGCGCATACATGCTAATCTATGGCCTTAAAAGTAATGGAGAAACTGTATAGTTAATAAAGCCCCTCGGGGCGTACATCGGGCAATCGAATGTCCAAGAACGAAATTACAGTACTTCTATTACGGTCCGTACTTCCGGCAATTGACTCGTCCAACACTCCCCTCTCAAACGCTGGGGAGTCGGGAAAGTCCAAGCATGCGTGAGAAAGTCTCTACTTTCGGCCGGGCTAAAGGCTTAGTAAAGACATCAGGCCACGTTTGCATCTGTCTGCACGTATTTGAGTTGGAGCTTGCTGTTGGCCACAGCTTCACGGACGTAGTGATAATGGATGTCGATATGTTTTGTGCAAGAGTGGAAAGCGTTGTCCTTCGTGAGCGCGATGGCCGACATGTTATCGACGGATAGTGGGAAGGGGCGTAGGATAGTCAGACCGATTTCGGCGCACAGCATGCTGAGCCACTTCGCCTCTTTTGCCACATGCTGTCGCTGATATGTACTCTGCCTCCATGCTTGACAAAGCGATGACTGCTTGTGTTTTGGCTGACCACGAGATCGCTCCCCCATGAGTGAAGAACGCATACCCAGAGACAGAGTGTCTGTGCTTCTGCGAGGCAAAATCAGCGTCGGCAAACCCGATTGGATCCCCCTTCAGCATTCCCACTCCATCCTCAATCCCATACGTTAACGCGTAATCGGCCGTTCCCTTCAAGTAGCGCAGTACCCTCTGGCCTACCTGCCAGTGCGCACAGCCTGGGTTCTCCAGATATTGCGACAGCGTTGTGACAGCAAACGCTATGTCGGGTCAGGTTGCCACTGCAGCGTACATGAGCGAGCCGATAAGCTCTCTGTACAGCATCTTGGCCATTTCGTCCACGTCTTCCGGCATCTCAGGAGATTGGGTCTTTGATAAGCGTTGGCCTGGGTCTAAGGGTGTGGTGAGTGGTTTTGCATCTTCCAGGTTGAATCGTGCAAGTATGGAGGATATATAGGCACCCTGGGACAGCAATAAGGTTCTCTTGGTGTGATTTCGGCAGATCTCGATGCCGAGGAGCCAGTGAGCCTCCCCGAGGTCAGTCATGTCGAAATGCTTCCCTAATCCACACTTAACTTTTGCCAACAGCTGCTCCGAATCGCTGATCATCAGCAGGTCGTCAGTAGAAGCGCCAACGATCACATTTCCCTCGCCGTTCTGCAAAACAAAGACCGCATGATCAACTGCGCACACTTTGAATCCGAGACTCATGAAGGCGTGTACAAGTGTCTGATACCACACGCGTCCCGATTGCTGCAGCCCGTAAAGACCGTGTGTGAGTCGACAGACATGTGTCAGGCGGTTCGCGTCGATAAATCCAGGAGGTTGTCGCATATAGATGATTTCCATAAGTTTGCTGTTCAAGTACGTGTTCTTTACATCCATTTGATGCACCTCCCAATCGAATCGAGCCGCGAAAGCGAGTAGGGCCCGCAGCGTTGAAAACTTGGCGACCGGTGCGAATGTGTCAATATAGTCCACCCCTGGAACCTGGGTGAAACCTTGCGCGACTAGCCTCGCCTTGTACTGGGTAATGTCTCCATTTGCATCCCGTTTTAGCTTGTAGACCCACTTACAGCCCACGATGTTTACCTCCGCCGGCCTTTCAACCAGCTCCCATGTGCCGAGCTCCTTGATTCTTTTCATCTCATCTTCCATAGCTGCTTGCCATTGCAACCATTGAGGTAAGGTCTTCGCGTCCACTATGTTGCGTGGTTCTCAGACTAACTCTCCGGTGAGAGCCCAGAAGGCCCCACTGCAGTTGAGAACACTGGAACTGATTTCCCATGGGGCGGCTGAGTCGAACGTGATGGCCGTGTTTGCTGCTCGACGGGTCTGGAGGCCTGTCAGTAAGATGGGATCACGGGGTGATGGAGATTCGGGGAGCGGATCTGGCTGATTGCCTGGTGTGTGTATACTCTCCCCCTCAAGCAGCACAGTGCCGCGCTTATCCCATCTCACATTTTGCTCGACGCTCACCGACCTCTTCCCAGGGACATAGACCCGGAAACCTTTCGACTGGCCGTCATAACCGACAAAGAAGGCAGCGTCCGCTTGCGCGTCAAGCTTGCCTCTCCCTTCCACCATCATGAAGACCCGAGTGCCCCACGCATAGGCATCCCTCAAGTCTGGCTTCGAGCCCGTCACCATCTCATGCGGGGTTTTATTGGTGAGGGTGTGGGTGGGTGTACGATTCTTCGTCCAGGCGGTGTACTGGAGCGCCTCCACCCATAGGAACTTGGGGAGATTCGTCACGAGCATGCAGGCTCGAGCGTGCGATAGGAGGGTGCGGTTGAGGCGTTCGGCGACGCCGTTCTGGGACGGTGAGTCATGCACAGTGAGTTCATGCTTCGTTCCTCGTTCTGACAGGTGCGTCTCAAACGCGCTCAACAGGTATTCCCCGCCTCTGTCCGTCCTCAAGCACTTGATCCGTGCACTTCGTTGTTCCTGCCACCCAAGCTTCAAACTGCTTGTAGGCCTTGAATGTGTCGCTCTTTTTGGCTAGGAAGTGGAGGGAGATTTCGCGGGAATGTTCGTCCGTAAGGGTAAGCATGTACTCTCTTTTTCCTATGCTTTGGACTGGTGCTGGCCCCCAGACGTCCAAGTGGATCCGGCCACCATATTCCATTGTGCGTGGCGTCGCGCTTTCTTTCAGGAACGGCTTCTCAGAGGCTTTTGCACACTCACAGGGTTCGCACAGTTTCGTGGCTGCTGTTGCGTTAACCAGTCGGACCCCTTCAATCATACCGTGGCGCACAGCGTCTCTGCATGCTTCAACACCAACATGCCCGAGCCGTCGATGCAACTCGTTGATGTGCACGACGAGCTCTCCCCTGGATGTTGCGGCAGCAATGTGGTTTGGCATGGGGAGATGGTATAAGCCGTTGTCAAGGGGTATGTCAGCTATCCTCTCCCCCTTTGGTGCATTAACGAACATGCGACCATTCTTCAGGGCGAAGGTGTAGCTGGTGCGGTCCATGACGGACATTGACACGAGTGTAAAGGCGATTCCTGGGCAGTGGAGTACGTTAGTGTTGCCACGGCTTGGCTCAAAGTGGCTGAGCCAGCCAAGCTGAGCTGTCTTGAGCCGAGCCGAGCTGATAGGTCGGCTCAAATCCAAAACCGGCTCAGCTCAGCTCACAAGCTGGCTGAGCCGGGCTGAGCCATGGCTTGATTGGGCCATGACTCGATTAGGGCAAGTCACCCAAATGGTCATCGGCCTGGCTCAGCCAGCCTGAGCCAGAAATGAGCGGACTCAAAGCAGAAACTTGAGGCCTCAAGCTCTCGACTTTCGACATTTTGCCGCTGCCCCTCCCTCCTCCTCCTCCTCCTCCTCCTCCTCCTCCTCCTCCTCCTCCTCCTCCTCCTCCTCCTCCTCCTCCCCGTCCCTTAGCCACACACTTCTCGCCTGCACCGCCGCCCCTTCCCCCCTGCGCTGCAGTCTGCCCAGACTGCTTGCCGTC
The DNA here is from genome assembly GCA_025769895.1 of Lactarius psammicola. Classification (NCBI taxonomy): domain Eukaryota; kingdom Fungi; phylum Basidiomycota; class Agaricomycetes; order Russulales; family Russulaceae; genus Lactarius; species Lactarius psammicola. The sequence continues at coordinate 7,697 of WTXK01000125.1, forward strand.
TGCACGCCGCCTGCGCCACCTGCGCTGGCTGCGTGCCGACGGCTGGCTGTCTGTGGCGGTCTGCGTGCTGCCTCTCACCCTCGCCTACCCTTGCTCCTGCCCCCACTCCCCATCGCTCCCGCCGCCCACTCCTCGCCGTCGGCGCGCTGGCTGCGTGCTGACGGTTGGCTGTCTGTGGCGGTCTGCGTGCTGCCTCTCACCCTCGCCTACCCTTGCTCCTGCCCCCACTCCCCATCGCTCCCGCCGCCCACTCCTCGCCGTCAGCGCACTGCCTGCGCCACCTGCGCTGGCTGCGTGCTGACGGCTGGCTGTCTGCGGCGGTCTGCACGCCGCCTCTCTCTCTCCCCTACCCTCGCTCCTGCCCCCACTCCCCATCACTCCCGCCGCCCACCCCTCGCCGTCAGCGCGCCGCCTGCGCCACCTGTGCTGGCTGCGTGCCGACGGCTGGCTGTCTGCAGCGGTCTGCACGCCGCCTCTCGCCCTCCCCTACCGGGCCTACCCCCACTCCTGCCCCCACTCCCCATCGCTGCCCGCCACTGCGCACTGCGCACACTCTGTAACATGTACGATAAAAAACTGTATTAGCACACTAAATGAAAGAAAAGAAATATATTGAATATGTCTATATACAACAAATTATGCTACATTCTACACGACCCCACACTCCAAGCTTCAAAGACTTGCTGTGGTTGTCGTTGCCTTGGGGGCCCAGGACGTGTTGTCATCACCATCGCCTTGAGGCCTGGGGCTTGTCATCGCTGTCGCTGTTGCCATTGCCTTGAGGCCTGGGGCTTGTCGTTGCCGTTGCCTTGAAGGCCTGGGGTTGGTGCCATCATCTTCACCTTGATCCCAGCTGCCTTGAGGGTGCAGGGGGTCGTCGTTGTCATTGCCTGCAAGGGAGCGAGGGGCATCCCGTGCGTGCAGGGCAGTGAGGCTTACAAATCTTTCAGCCACCGTGTACACCGAGCATTCACGCGCTCTCATCTCAGTTTCCACATCTCCCCTCCTCATCTCTGGCTGATCTCCCCCGATCTACTCCATTTCACTTTATTTTTTTTTTCACTGCCTATTTACTTCAATCCCCTATGGCTGGATCTAGGAAGAGGGCCCCTTCAACTCCCAAAAGGACTCCCAAAAGGCCCAAAACCAAGAAAAGTCAGGGCAAACAGCGGGAACTTCCTGGTGGGGCTTTGGAGATGTCTTTTCAACTTAATGGTATGTGCTCTCTGCTTGAGTGGTGTGTCCATGGGCTTATATTATGGTTAGTTTCATCCACAGCTGCTCAGCCATCAGGTTCTAGGCACAATGTGCAACCTGATCTAAGCCCCTTCTCTGCAGCTCCAGGTGGCTCCCCTGGACCTTCAGGACAGGATATAAGGGGAGAGGATCCCTTTACAGCTTCTGGCCCTCCTCAGCCTTCCAATCAAGTGAGTATTTAATTTATTAACTTTATAATATTTTTTAACCAATTTAATATAGGGTGGCCATGGCTCATCTGATGCTGAGAATTTTAACCTTGATGACGGGTTAAACAACTCTCAGCATGAGGAGGATGATGCTGGTCCCAATGCCCCTCTGGCACCCAATTCTGACCCTCCCACTCCAACTCACCACTCAAAAAGGGCTCAAAAAGCTGGTTCTAGGCTAGCTGGCTTAGGTGATGACACCTTGAGATTTTTTAAGGTCTCTGAAGGGAAGAAGCAATGTATTTTCTGCTTGTGAGTTTATTTTATTTTATTTTAATTGTATTTCTGAAATATTTTATAGAGTACTTCATCAAAATGATGGAGCTATTAAAGTCCACTCATATCGTGGCACCACAGCAACAGGTTCTTTGCGATCCCATCTGCTCAAGCACCATATGGAAGACTGGGTCAAGGAGTGTCAAAGACTCAATATTACCTTGAGAGGTAAAGAGGGGGAGGAAGCCACTGCAAAATCTACTGGACTTCCTGTGGGGCACCAAGCTGATGAACACCCCCCCTTCACTTAAGATAACTTTTTAGATGGTCTTGTGCAATTTATTGTTGCCACTGATCAGGTTTTTCTTTTTTTTTTCTATTATTTTTTCCTTATTTACTTTTTTTTAGTCTATAAGGGTTGTAGAGCAACCAGAGTTTCGCTGCCTCTGTCTTCTGCTCTGCCCTGAGCTGCGTATTCCTGGTAGGACCACCATGCACAAGCACATCTTAGACAATTATACAGAGGCACTTCACAATTTGTCTCAGCATATCCAGGTAATTTTAAATTATATCTTATTACTTAAGGTTAACTTTTATTTAGAAAAGCAGCCTTGGGAAGGTCTCTTTTACCACAGATATGTGGTCTGACCCTGACCTTAAGCCATACATGGCTGTTACTGCTCACTGGCTGGAGTTGGTTCAGGAAAAACTAACCCTTAGAGCTGAACTTATTGGGTTTCTCCATCTTCCTGGAGCCCACACTGGGGAAAGGCTAGCTGAGTCCCTTTACTTTATTATTACTAGGATGGGGCTTGAAAAAAAGGTAATATCTATTTTTATTTTATAATAATTTATCTAACTAATTTTTTTAAGATTGGCTGGGTAACAACAGACAATGCATCCAACAATGTTACCATGATGGATGCATTAGAGGTTCAGTTAAAGAGGCATAATCCTAATACTGAGTTTTCTTCAGAACAGCGCCACATTAGGTAAGTGTTAGATTATTCAAGTGTTTTTTTTTCTGCTAACACTTCTTAGGTGCTTTGCCCATATTGTAAATCTCTCATGCAAGGAGATGGTTGATGAAGCTGTTCAATCTGGTTATGTCCACATCAAAATGCTTCAGAGTACCATTGCTTATGTATTTTTATTTTTATTTTTATTTTTTATTTTTTTATTTGCTCATATTGTATTAGATTCGCAGCTCATCACGTAGGCGTGACTTGTTCTCTAATATTTTAGAGGACTTGAACAAGCCCTCCTTACAATTGATTCGTGATGTGGAGACAAGGTGGTCATCTGTCTATTTGATGATCAAGAGGGCATTGGAGTTAAAAGAGGTATGTTTTAAAAGGATTTAATAAGCTCTTATGCTAAATTTGAGTTAGGCCATTCATAGGTTTTATGTGGAGATTGAAGGCCCAGATTCAATAACTGAGGATGAGTGGGAAGTTCTTCAAATATTTGGGAGGATTCTTGAGGTATGTATATACTTTCCCTTTCTAATTGGTATTAACTCCTTTATCAGAAACCCTTCTGGTTTCAGCAAGTACTCTCTTATGAGAAGACACCAACACTCTGCAACACAGTTGCTGCATTTGAAGGGTACATAAAGACTCTGGAGAATTTGGAGACTACCATAGAGTCTGAGGGGCTAGATATTGGGGAGATCATTCAAAAAGGTATTCAGAAGGCACAACACTACTCTAATGAGGCATTTGAGGTCCCAGCATATCTGCTTTCAATGGGTGAGTGGCTGTCTTAATGAGCTGAATAATTTCTCATGCTATGTGGACAGTCCTTAACCCTGTGTTCAAGCTTAATTGGTTTAAGAAAAATCACCCATCACATGTTGTTGACAGTGTAAGGGATAAACTCCTCCAAGCAGTGAGTACTTTTGATTTTATCAAGCCACTGTAAAACTAAAACTTTAAGCAGCTTAGGCCTTTATACACACCAAGTAGTGCCCCTGTTGGATCAACTGTACCCCCTCCCATCCCCTCATCATCTGGTGGTATGCTGGCTGCTTTGGCAAACCTTGGCATTGGCCCAATGGCTAGCAGTGAACCACAAGCTGAATCCTTAGAAGCTGAAGTTGATGGCTATCTAGGAAAGCCAGTAGAAGTTGCCAACATTACTGAGTTTTGGCAGGTGTGTGGAAATGGTCCATTTTATTGAGGAGCACTGACAGTAGTTGAAATGGCAGGCACATAAGACCAAGTACCCAACACTCTTTAAACTGGCCATGGACTTAATCCCTATTCAAGCTACCTCAGTGCCTTGTGAGCGTGTCTTCTCAGCAAGCAAGGAGACTGCTAGGGCTAGAAGGAACCACCTTAAGCCAAACATCATGGAGGCTATACAAATTCTCAAGTTCCAGGCAAAGTACAAGAGGGAAATCAATTTTACTGAAGGGCTGACAGAGAAGGATGAATTGGCAGAGCTAGAGGGAGTGGAAGAAGCCAGGCCAGTTGAGGACTTGAGGGCTTATCTTGGGGGTCTCAATCAGAAGTAGTTTGGAAAGGGTATATTTATTTCAAAGCTATATACATGTATAAGTATCTAGGAATAACTACAGGTAAACAAGGACTCTTGTGATACAGCCGGAATTATCAGAGGAGAAAAGGGGGAGGGAGGGGCAAAAAGGAAGGAAGGTGGTGGTGGGAGAGGTGGCAGGGAGGTGGCAGGTTGGTGCAGGTGGCTGTGAGGGGACGCTGAGGGCTCGGGTGGGGGAGAGAAGGGCCCGCGCCGAGAGGGCGTACGCGAGAGAGGGGGGGTGGGGGGAGTGGGGTCCGGCACGGCGAGAGGGTGAGGGAGGTGTCAGGAAGGGGGTTGAGGGGGGTCCGAGAGGCCGCGCGCAAGGGAGAAGGGGGGGAGAGGGAGAGGGATGTGGGGAAGGAGAGGGAGAGGGCGGGAGGGGTCCAAGTGGGGTCCGAGTGGGGTCCGAGGTGGCACACGCGAGGGAGAGGAGGGGCAGGAGGGGAGGGAGGGGGCAGGAGGGGGTCTGAGCGGGGTCCGAGAGGCTGAGAGGTTGTGCGCAAGGGAGAAGGAGAGGGAGAGGGAGAGGGAGAGGGTGGGAGGTGGTCCTGAAGGGGATCCGAGGGTCCGAGAGGGCATGCATGAGGGAGAGGTGGTGGTGGGGAGGAAGGAGGGGGTCCAAGGGGGTCCGAAGGGGGTCCGAGGGTCCGAGAGGGCGTGCACGAGGGAGAGGTGGTGGTGGTGGGGAAGGAGGGGGTCCGAGGGGGTCTGAGGGGGTCCGAGGGGGGTCCAACACGGTGAGACGACGAGGGAGGGGTCGGGAAGGGGTCTGAGGGGGGTCCGAGGGGTATCCAAGAGGCCAAGAGGCCGTGCGTGAGGGAGAGGAGGGGGAAAGGGGGCAGGAGGGGGTCCGAGCGGGTTCCGAAGGTCCGAGGTGGGACGCGCGAGGGAGAGGAGGGGGAGGAGGGGAGGGAGGGGGTCCGAGGGGGTCCGAGGGGGGTCCGACACGGTGAGACGATGAGAGAGGGGTCGGGAAGGGGTCCGAGGGGGTCCGAGGGGTATCTGAGAGGCCAAGAGGCCATGCGTGAGGGAGAGGAGGGGGAAAGGGGGCAGGAGGGGGTCCGAGCGGGTTCCGAAGGTCCGAGGTGGGATGTGCAAGGGAGAGGAGGGGGAGGAGGGGAGGGAGGGGGTCCGAGGGGGTCCGAGGGGGGTCCAACATGGTGAGATGACGAGGGAGGGGCCAGGGAAGGGGTCCGAGGGGGGTCCGAGGGGTATCTGAGGGGCCTAGAGGCCGTGCGTGAGGGAGGAGGGGAAGGAGGAGGGGTGGGAGGGGGTGGGAGGGGGTCCGAAGGGGGTCCGAGGGTCCGAGAGGGCGTGCACGAGGGAGAGGTGGTGGTGGTGGGGAAGGAGGGGGTCCGAGGGGGGTCCAACACAGTGAGACGACGAGGGAGGGGTCGGGAAGGGGTCTGAGGGGGGTCCGAGGGGTATCCGAGAGGCCAAGAGGCCATGCGTGAGGGAGAGGAGGGGGAAAGGGGGCAGGAGGGGGTCCGAGCGGGTTCCGAAGGTCTGAGGTGGGACACGCGAGGAGGAGGAGGGAGGGGAGGGGAGGGAGGGGGTCCAAGGGGGTCCAAGGGGGGTCTGAGGGGGGTCCGACATGGTGAGACGACGAGGGAGGGGCCGGGAGGGGGTCCGAAGGGGGTCCTGAGGGGTATCCGAGAGGCCGAGAGGCCGTGTGCAAGGGAGAAGGGGGGGGTGGGGGTGGGGGTGGGGGTGGGAGGGGGTCCGAAGGGGGTCCGAAGGTCTGAGAGGGCATGCACAAAGGAGAGGAGGAGGCGGCGGGGAAGGAGGTGGTGGGAGGGGGGTCCAAGGGGTGTCTGAGAGGCCGAGAGGCCATGCGTGAGGGAGAGGGAGAGGGAGAGGGAGAGGGAGAGGGAGAGGGCAGGAGGGGGTCCGAGCAGGGTCCGAGGGTCCGAGAGGGCATGCGCGAGGGAGAAGGTGAGGGTGAGTGTGGGGGTGGGGGGTGGGAGGGGGTCCAAGCAGGGTCCGAGAGTCCGAGACAGCACGCCCAAGGGAGAGGAGGGGGGAGAGGGAGGGGGTCCGAAGGGGGTCCGAGGGGGGTCCGAGAGGCCGAGAGGCCATGTGCAAGGGAGAAGGGGAGAGAGAGGGAGGGGGAGGGGGGTGGGAGGGGGTCCGAGGGTCCGAGAGGGCGTCCGCGAAGGAGAGGAGGGGGAGGCGGGGAAGGAGGAGGTGGGAGGAGGTCCAAGGGGGGTCCGAGAGGCCAAGAGGCCATGCACGAGGGAGAGGGAGAGGGAGAGGGAGGAGGAGAGGGTGGGAGGAGGTCCGAGCGGGGTCTGAGGGTCCGAGATGGCACGCGCAAGGGAGAGGAGGGGGGAGAGGGAGGGGGAGGGGGTCGGGAGGGGGTCCGAAGGGGTCCAAGGGTCCAGTGGGCGTGCGTGAAGGAGAGGAGGCAGAGGCGGGGAAGGAGGAGGGGGTGGGGGTCTAAGTGGGGTCCGACACAGTGAGACAACGAGGGAGAGGGCGGGAAGGGGTCCAAGGGGGTTACGAGGGACTGAGGCAGCGAGCGGGTAGGCAGCGAGTGGGCAGGCAGGCAGGCGGCAAGCAGGCAGGTGGCAAGTGGGTAGGCGGCGAGCGGGCAGGCGGCGAGCGGGGTAGGCAGCGAGTGGGCAGGCAGGCAGGCAGGTGGCGAGCGGGCAGGCAGCAAGCAGGCAGGCGGCGAGCAGCTAGCAGCGGGGGCAGCCAGTGAGCAGTCAAGGCGACCCATATTCAGCCCACAGTCAGCAAGCAGTCAGTGGGCAGCCAGTGCGGACGATGCGCAGACAGCGCACTGACAGCAAGTCATCCTGTGGGCGGGCGGTGGCACAGGGGCAGGCAGCAGTGCAGGGGCAGGCGGCGACACAGTAGGTGGCAAGGGAGCAAGGGAGCGAGGGGAGCAAGAGGGCCGAGGGAGCAAGAGGGCCGAGGGAGCGAGAGGGGCTGAGGAGGACAAGCCAGTGCGATGGCAAGGCCTCCTCCTCCTCAGACCCCTCCTCAGAGCCAACAATCTCACTTACTGTAGCTTTAGCCAAAGATCTTACTCACCAGGCAAAAAGTCGAACGAGCCGGCTCACAGAACTCAAAACCCAGCTGGATTCCAAATATGGTACGATTTCCTTATTCGTTCTAAGTCACGAGCTGTCGGCTCAGCCCCGGCTGAGCTGGCTTGAGCTGGCCCATTTGAGAGTGGCTTGGCTCAGCTTGACCCATTTTGGTCGAGCCATACTTAGCTGAGCCAAGCCGAGCCAAGCCGAGCCATGGCAACACTAGAGTATGTTCTGTAGGATCAGTCGAGTTGTACCCTCCCCATTTGGCAATAACAGCTCCATGTTTCCACGCCCAATGGCTTTGAAGTTCGTTTTGTTCGCTGCCGTGATTGGGATGGGATCGATTGGGGTGTAATTGGTGAATAACTCGCGGTAGGGGGATATGTGAGCAGTGCATCTGCTGTCGAAGACAGCACACCGTGTCGCCTTGGTGTAGCCACTGAACGCAACTGCTGTGTATGCGTCCTTTAGAGCTGGGGAGGGGTCCTTCACCTCAACGATGCTGGCCGAATTCTGCTGCGACTTGCTCGAGCTGGTACTCACGCCTTGACTGGTGCTCCCGCTTCCGGACTCCTTTGCTTTGTTGCCATTGCACTTCTTCGGTTCTCTGCAATCGCGCTTCAGGTGGCCCTCCTTCCCGCAGTTGAAGCAACTGCACTTTTCTTCTCTTTTGCCTCCGTGTTTACCTTGCCGTCTGGACCTGCCAGAGTCCGTTGCAAAGGTGTACAGCGCGGTGTTCCTGGTCGATGTCCCTCCACGCTCACACCTTGGCGCATACTCAAGCTGTCGGCGGTCGTACTCGCTGGTCGCATGAGCCGTCACAGTGCTAGCTGTGAGGGTGTTGCCATTTGCCTGTACCGCTGCTGTGATTGCGGCGAAGTAGTGGCTGTATGACTTCGGCATCGACCTCACGAGTATTGATGCATATTCCACGTCAGGGATGGTGACGCCCATGCTCGAGAGCTCCTCAAGCATGTAGCTCATGCGGTCAACGTGCTCGCGCACATTATCATTGTCACCGCACTTAGCTAGTGCGAGGCAGTTTCTCAGATCGTTTTGTACAGCTTGCGTGCGCCCCTCGAAGTCACTTTTCAGTGCAGCCCACATTTCCGCAGCCGTCTTGAGGCTTTGGATACGTATAAGGATCGAGTCGGAGATCGTGCCGATGATCTGCTGCATCGCCATGTATTCGCGTGCTTCCCACTCATCTAGTTGGACGTTGAATTCTTTGACGGCCTTCTTGTGGGCTTTCGCTTCGGTTGTTGTGTGAGACGACGGGAGTGGCGCAGGTGACTTTGGCTTCGGCGCCCTTCCTTCCAGGTGCCTGAGCAGACCTTTGAACCCGAGCGCAATGGTGACACGGCACTTGTACGAGATCCAGTTGGCACCATTTGGCAGGAGCTTAGGGACCGAAAAGGGGTTCGAGGAATCCTCTTTGGGCGCAGGGCCCATAACCTTTTGAGACATGGCAGGCTGTAGCGTCAGGTGGCGTTTATGGAAGCTATAGATGCGATCACACGTGTACTCAGTCAGAAGAGAAGAGACTTAGATTCTCGATGGTAATGTACCTATAGACACGATCACGCATGTACTACGAGTCCGTTAGCGTTACGGTAATAAAGTATCAAGAATAACAAAAGGCCCACCTCAGTCAGAAGAGAAGAGACTGAGGCGCATACATGCTAATCTACGGCCTTAAAAGTAACGGAGAAACTGTATAGTTAATAAAGCCCCTCGGGGCGTACATCGGGCAATCGAATGTCCAAGAATGAAATTACAGTACTTCTATTACGGTCCGTACTTCCGGCGGTTGACTCGTCCAACACTGGTGTGGTTGCGTACACTGCTACATGGGCTAGGCTACTCACCTCTGCACGCTACACCCCTCCTATGCGACAACTCAGCCGCTGTCCTACTATCTGCTGACCAAGCATTTCACAACTGCGCAAAGCATCTTGATGTGCGATACCATTGGATTCAGGAGTGTGTAGAGAATGGAGAGATTACCGTTAGCCAGATTGCCTCATCAGCCAATGTCGCTGATGCTCTTACCAAAGCCTTGCCGGGTCCACGTTTTGCCGAACTCCGCAGCTGCCTTGGGGTACGGAACTTGTTGAAAGACGAAAGGATATCAGCACCGAACTGACGTTTGCACTAAGGGGGAGTGTGGAAGCCGGAGTGCCATATGCGTATGTGTGTGTATGTGTGTGTGTGTGTGCCGGAGTCGCGTTCTGTTTAAGCATTGGAATACATAAATATGTATACTATAATATCTCGTACAATACCTCTCTCCCTTCCTCAGCTCGTTTGTCTCGGACGCTGAGGAGGATACTTTAGGAATTAAAACATAACAATTGTCCATCACAAGGACTTTGAGTCTACTATACAAGCTAGGTATCCTATAACTTATATACTGATACAATACCAAAGAGCCACAAACAAATGGTGTCAGAATGAGTCAGATATAAGTATCATATGATACTAGGAAAGGAACACCATGGAAGGCCATAGAACATGATTAGTCAGCACAATCAGTATTATGTGATAAAATAAGTCAGAAGTCTGGCACTTCTACAGTAAGTGATGGGAAAGGAGTAAGCAAGTATGCATAAGTAAAGAAAAGTGTCCAGATCATAACATACAGCTTTCCTAGGAATGAGTGACCCACTATCTTACATGTGATAAATTGCTCCACTGCTGACTGATACAAATAGTCCATAACTAATTACTGCTGATCATCATAGTTATAACCAATGTGTCAGTGTCTTAATCTGTCCATGATAATGAGTGTGTTACTATACTGATCTTATAAAGTAAGCATCATCATTACTTCTAGGTGTAACTGGGTTGTGCAGGGTCATGCATATTCACTGAATAGAAAACTAAGTTTTACCATTGACAAAATTTAGGCATATTCTATAGAAAAAGGTATTTTTATACACTAGTTTTCATCATGTAAAATATTGATAAGGCTATTAAATATTGTCAATGTGATTTTAAAATGCAATATGCAGAAAATACAGATTTTCTCTTGTTAACATATAACCTCTATAAGACCTCAGCAGCCACCATAAGGCTTATAAAACCCTAACAATATTATAAAACAGGCAATAAATATTGTTTTCATATTGTGCTTCAAAATTATATTGACAATATTCAGTAACCTTATCAATGTTTTACATGATGAAAACTGTTGGATAAAAAATGCCTTCTGTTATAGAATATGCCTACATTTTGTTATTAGTAAATGGCAATTTTTCATCCAGTGTTTATAATATATTTCAGTAGATATAATAGAGTAAAAGTAGAGTGACAATTGGGTTGCAACCAGTGATATTCAGAGTATTATAATTTGTATAAAGCAATGTGTTGCAGATACCATGTAGTAAGGGAGAGATTGTGATAATATAATAGAGATTGTAGTGGTGTTAAGATAATGATAATGTCTATAACCTGTTATATTGCATTATAACTTTTCAAAGGACTAGATGATGACTGCCCCTTGCCTTTAGGGATGGCTCCATTATCAGATGTTTTATTTTCTATATTGCCCCTGCTACTAGTATATGCTGGCCTAAGTCTGTATTTGTCTATAATTCAACAGCATATAAGTACTCACATGTCTGATTAGATACCCCTAAACCAAACCTCTTTGCACCTTGGCCTACCAAGTTCACCAGGTGAAAGCATGCCTCCTTTGCAACAACATATTCGGGTAAGAAACTCACCCTTTGCTTATCAAAAGCTAGGGCATGATGAAAGAAGCAGATATTTTTAGCAAATTCTGCTTCTGAATAATATTTGTTTTGAAAAAGGCCAACAGATGAAAAGATGGCCCTTAAATATCATTAAGTTAAAGCAGACTTAGAACAGGAGTTGCAGAAAGTATATGTACTAAACACCAACAAAATATATATTAACATCATGGCAAAAGACTTTTTTAAATTCTTTCACAATAGTTGTTGTTTCAAGTCCTAGGTGGTCACTATTTAAATTATTAGTGTAATGACTCAAATGTGTCATAGCAATATTTGCCTATTTATCCCTGTTTCTTTTAAAGCTTTAGGATCTATATAGATTTTAAATGCACTATTGATTAAGATTATTTTGTTGATGATTATATAGAAACAGATTTGAAACTCACAAGGGAAGCTGCTCATTATTTCCTGATGATATCATCTAGTTCATTGAAAAGTTATAATGCAATATAACAGGTCACAGACATTATCATTATCCTAACACTGCTACAATCTCTATAATATTGTCACAATCTCCCTTACCACATGGTATCTGCAACACATTGCTTTATACAAATTATAATACTCACTCTGAATATCATTGGTTACAACCTAATTATCACTCTACTTTTACTCTACTATATTCACTGAAATATATTTTAAAGTGCATGACCCTGCACAACCCAGTTGCATATAAAAGTAATGGTGATGCTTATCTTACAAGATCAGTATAGTAACACACATATCTTATCTCTACACCCAGTGTGGGGTGGGGATGTGTACATAATTTTTTTAATAATATATAGGTAGAATCAAGGATAAGGGGTGCCTTATAATTAATCTAGCTTATAATTACCATTATAATAACATTGTAATGTAATTTTAAGGCATTATTAAGGTCTTGAGAGCATATTAGAAGAAGTGGTTTATAATTACAATAAAGTAAAGGCACACTATTAAAAATGTATAGTATAGTTAAATTATAATTACCAGAGAGCTCAGAACTCAGAGTCTGTCAAATTCACTGCTAATGACTGCAAGCCCCCCTCTTAACGCACATCCTCAACTCTTAGACCTTAACAATTCAGACCAATGTTTATCTACCCATGCTGTCAATAGGGGGTGACCATTTAGGACAACCAAGGGGACAGCTTAAGTGTTACAACTCTGGACACTTTCTTTTTACTTACTCATATTTGCTTACTCTTTTCCTATCACTTACTATATGAGTGCCAGACTTTTAACTCATTTATCACATGTCTCTGATTGTGCTAACTGATATTGTTCTATGGCCTTCTAAGGTGTTTATTACCTATTATCACATGCTACTATACTGTGACTCATTTCTAGAACCCAGATCCTAGGTGTCATGATCCAGACACTTTGAACCATTGCCCAGTATGTTACTCTTTGTCTGTGCCATATATGATATATTCCTTTGTTCTGTTTTGTATCAGCTATCTGTAGTGGAGTCCAATTGGCTACAACTTAAAATGAAAATAAAAGATTTTGAAGACTGAACAAGCCAAGGTTGGATACGCAAGCCTATGGCGGAGATAGATCATGCCATGAACCTGCAGATGATGTGAAGATGTAAGTCAACAGTTAAGACCTTTATTCAAAGTCAAAGACAAGAGTTACACGGTGGCAGGCTGAGTAGAAACCAAGAGGCCAAGTTGCATTAGTGAAGAGTAAAGAAGTACAAGGGAAGGATGTGCACCTGAGTAGAAACCAAGAGGACAAGTTGGTTCTACTTAGGAGGCTACAGCAGGGTTTATATACTACTGCGCTTATTATATTACTAAGTACTTTAGTAAGTGTAATGACTCATGCGCTGTTATGCTCACATGGGCATTCATGCGACGAGCAACTAAGTCAAGTTCTAAATGGGGTGAAACCGGGTTAAGGTCTCAGTCTGGTGATGCACAAGTAGCACGTGGAGCAAGGCTCAACACGGCAGAGAGGAAGTGACTCGAAGGTCCTTCTGAATAACAGAGGTGAGGCAAAAAGACAAAGGCCCGCATGTTCAACTAAAGGTATCCTCAGAAAGGAATCCCTCTAGAGTCTGTAAGACTAAAGTGATATGTGATTCAAGAAGAAGTCGAGTCTACTGTACAAGCTAAGTAGAGAGCAACTTATATACTAGTACAATGCCAAAGAGTCACAAACAGATGGCATCAGAATGAGTCAGGTATAACTAGCATGTGATACTAGTAAAGGAACACCATAGAAGGCCATAGAACAAGAATGAGTCATCGTACCATAACATGTGATAGTTGAGTCAGTATGAGTCAGAAGTCCAGCACTTTGTATAGTAAACAATGGGAAAGGATGTAAGCAAGAATATGTAAGTAAAAGAATAGTGTCCAGAATTGTAACATGTGCTGACATGTCGTATCTATTAATAGCCCTTATCTATTGTGCTGACTGATGCACACTAAGTGGCTATGACTACTTGATGACACATCCTTCTTATCTGCTGAGTAAATCCTAGTACAACATGTAATACTACTGTAGTAAGTGTTCCATTGTATTCTACAAGGTTCTAACCAATCACAACAAGCACATGCACTATTGTTATCTATAACAATAGAAGTCCTTAGAACGGCAAAGCTATCACACTGTCAAATAACATCACATGATGTATCCCACAATCATGTGATCCAAAGTTGCACATGTCGGCATCATGTGACTAACCATCTTATCATATCTAATGATAAGGAACTTAAGTACTTTGGCCGCTTATATCTTGCCCAAATAAATCCATAAAAATACAGAAAAATAGGGAAAAATAATACGTGTCCATGACACTCTCCTTCTCCCTCACTGTCATGCCCCCTTGGACCCCCCTCAGACCCATCCCTCTCCTTCGTCCAGGCTGTCTGGCCCTCGCCACTGCCACTGTGCCTCTTCAGACCACCCCAGAACCCCCTTGGACCCCCCATCTCCCTTTCCCTTCCCCTCTCCCTCTCCCTCATCATCACACCCTCTTGGAGACCTCTCAGAGGCCTCTCTTCCCCTCACCTGGGCTGTCTGGCCCTCACCACTGCTGCCACACCTTCTCAGACCCCCTCGGACCCCCCATCACCCTCACCCTCACCATTGTGCCCTCTCAGACGCCTCTTGAACACCTCCCTCTCCCTTGCCCAGGCTGTCTGGCCCTCGCCACTGCCACGGCACCCCCTTGGACTGCCCCAAGACCCCCTTGGACCCCTCCCCCTCCTTCACCCAGGCTGTCTGGCCCTTGCCACTGCTGCCACACCTCCTCGGACCACCCCAGAACCCCCTCAGACCCCTCCCTCTCCCTCTCCCCCCTCCCTCTCTCTCTCCCTCACCATTGTGCCCCCTTGGACACCCCCTTTCCTTCATCCAGGCTGTCATCTGGCCTTGCCACTGCCACGGTGCCACCTTGGAACACCCCAGGACCCCCTCAGACAGCCATGGATCAGCGATGGCTTACATAATTGATGGGCCAGCCGACAGGTAGAATCTCCCATAACTCATGGACAGCCAACGTCAGCCAACGTCGGAGAATCTTCCATATTTCATGGGACAGCCGGCATTGGCTGGCAGACCAAGGCATATCAAAGCATAGAAAGTGTGAGTTGGACCAGAAATCATCTCCAAACTCCCCTGCACTGCTCCACCTACTAAGGCACTGTTGGTCTGATGTGGTTCTGTCCCCACATGCCAGTGACTAGATATCTCCTCCCCTAACCTTCTCCGATTCTTAGAGTGTTTATTAGATCACTTATTAACATAGGCCACAATATCATAGCCAAGTAAGCTGCAATCTACTCTGCCACTTTGGTCCGACCACTTGCAAGCCAGTGGTTGGAATAGAACACATCTCCATATACTGTGGTGCAGGTGGGTATTGGCAGTGTTACAACCACATATATACCACTGGTAGGACCAGTGTGCGTTTCTGCAGTCTGGTAAGTATATATCCACTCCTCCATCCTGGTCTAACAGCTTGCTCACTACTGACTGAACTAGGGGAATCTCTACACTTTGGAGAGTACATGTCCACTTCTGAACACCCTTCATCGGACCAGGGTACATCTCCGCACTCTGGTAAGTAGGTGTGTTCTCCTCTATCTCGGAGCAACCACTTGCACACCACTGTCTAAACCAGGGGGCATCCCTGCATGAGAAAAGGACAGACAGATAACACTAAGATGGGTGGATGAGGGTGATCAGGTTTTGGAAGGGCAAGGGTTAATACCTCTAAAGAGGTCAGATTGGTATTAGTAAGTTGGAGAGAGGATGAAGGAGAGTGAGCAGTCCTTAGAGGAAAAGAATATCAAGTGGAGGAAGAGGACATCGGAGGACATTAGATAAGGTCAGAGGTGGGTGGAGATGTTGGATAGCTCAAATGAATGATAGTGAAGTGGGAACAATTCATCCTTCATAGCACACTGGGTATATGGGCAAATACAATGGTTATATTTCTACCTTTGTAAGAAGTGGGTATTAATTCCTCCTACACTTCTACCAGTGTCCATATATCTGGCATATTGATCAGACAGCCAGCTCACTTCTAAGGATAATATACTTACTTTGCTCTCTCAGTTATTTTCACTTGCCGCTTGCCATGGTCCGACTCATCGAAGGAGCCTTGTGAATTTGATTGAAATGTGCCAGAGTCATCAGGACCACTATCATAGTCCTTGTCATGTCCCTGCCCCTCCTGCCTCTCCTCTAGTACATGGTCAGGACTTGATGTCCACTCCATTTCTTGAAAACAGTTAGTACACATCTATCATGTAAGATAACTTAAGTAAAGATGTAACTCACCTGGAGTGGATCTGCGTTGAGTGTCTATAGTGTAACGCCACCACAGGGGCGTTAAGTACGACGTGTACTTCGAAGTCAATCTGTCAGGGGTTCTGGTAGAGCGAGTCGGTCAGGACTCAGTCCGGTGATGAATAAGAGTTGATCTAGCTTCGAGAGCTTATCAACCTTAGTCAGAGTAAACTGGGCTCAGGCACGAAGGTGAGCAGGGGACTTAAACGCAAAGGCAAGTCGAAAGACGGGTTCGTGAGTACTGATGTGGTATTACACAAGAAGTCAGAACTGCTGTACAAGCCAGTCTGACTACGACCTATATACTAGTACAAGCCCCAAAGAGACAACAACAGGGCAACATAGTAGGTAAACAGATGGCGCCATAAGGAACACATGGGCGCGACAGGTATCGTATGGCGTCAGAGATAAACAAGGGTCTGGGTCAACTATCAGTGACATGCGGTGGTCAGAGGACCAAGTGGCAGCCAATGCATGGCGTATAGTAGTCAGTCATGGGTCATCACAGAACGTATCATAGAAGCAGCAATCAATGTATAGTAAAGGCGCAATGCCTATCAGATCAGAAGGGGATCACAAGGGACGTCAGGTGTGGAAGGAAATCGAAGATAAAGAAGCGAGGCTGTCCATAAAGGCAAACATGTGAGGGGTCTGGGTGTAGGGTGACGTCGAGGGGAACAATGACAAAGAAAACAAAGATAAAGCTGTCCATGACATACGTGGCGTGCGGGAATCGAGACAGATCGCATGACGCAGGGGAAAGAGTCGCAAAGATGTGAATCCATGAATAGAGGGATGCGTGGCGTCAACTTCAGGGAAAATGGTGAGAAGTCCCCTTAGCAGTACGTTGCAAGGCAAGAAATCGTAACATATAGGACTACTAGGAGTGGATGTGTATCTCCTACCACCCTGAAATGATCCTATATAGAGTATCAAACACCATTTCATGTATGCCAAGGATAGGATAATCATACCTGAGCCCTGAGGAGAAGACAATGAATGAGGGGGAGAAACCTCAAGATTAAAGTTTTCTGATTCTTCGTCCTCTGTGGAATTGTCATCAGAATTGGGGAGAGCACTGTGATTGCCATCGGAGCTGGATGTAGAACTACTCTCTGAGTCGGAGGAGTCGTTAGGGCCCCCCACATCAGTATCATGACCTTGTCACCTTTTCGGAGCTCGGCGGTGCTTAGATGGCTGCTCCACATCTTTGAGGAGAGGGCATGAGGACACCCAGATCGGTGGTTCAAGGTGATCTTGCTTTCTTTGCCTCCAATGTTTTAGGAGGTCAAACACATCGCCAATGCGGAGCTTGGATGGGTCTGCCCACTGAAAGCCATCTGGAACACATTCTGGCTTTATCCAAGAAGATGGGTCCTGAGACAGCTTTGCCCATGGAATGGTTGCCTTTTTCTTCCCAGAGACATATCCTAATGCAACTGTAGCACACACAGCTGAAATAATCAACAGACAACTCATGGATGTGGGTAGTAATATAATCTTGGAGCACTGCCTGCACTGCCTTGGCATTATACCCATCTGCATCGGTGATGGCTGGAACATTGGGGCACCCATTGGATTTGATATGAATGGAAATCGGAGGTTTGACTGTTTTGGGGCAGCCCTTCTGAGTAGTGTGGACATCACCTAGAAGTGGGATGAGTGCACCATAATCTATAGAATTTAAGAGAAAGTGCCAACCTCCTCTGAAACACATCTTGGCATATTTCTGCCATTCTCTGAAAAGCGGAGCATCTTTCCAATTGGGGCAATACTTGAGAAAGCGAGTCCCATCATCCAGTAGATTGTTTGCTTCATCACTGTGCATGCAAGGCATCAACCATCCGACAGTGTGTATTCCTGAAGGACCTACATCCCAGTAATGATGCTCCCATTTTTATGCTCATGTGCAGTCAGAACTACACATTGAATACCACAAGTTTTGAATAACTGGGCTTGAAAGTCTCTAATGATTTTCCCACTCATGGAACTAGCCATTCTGTTGATAGTAGCATTAATAGGAGTGTCGGAGCAGTGAACCTGGATTTGACATAAGTACCTAGCTTGGATATGGGGAGGGGGGGCATTGTAACGCCACCACAGGGGCGTTAAGTACGATGTGTACTTCTAAGTCAATCGTCAGATGTTCTGGTAGAGCAAGTCGATTAAGACTCAGTCCAGGGATGAACAAGAGTTGAACAAGCGTCTGAAGCTTATCAACCTAAGTAAAGGGAAGCTGGGCTCAGGCACGAAGGCGAGCGAAGTCAGAGACTCAAACACAAAGGTGAGTTGAAGGGTTGTTTCTGCGAGAACTGTTGTGGTATTGCACAAGAAGTCAAAACTGCAGTACAAGCCAGTCCGACTACGACCTATATATTAGTACAAGGCTCAAAGAGACAACAACAGAGCCACATAGCTAGGTAAAACACGTGGTGGTCAGAGGACCAGGGATCAGTCATAGTATGACGTATAGTAAGGGTCAGCAGTCTTCTTATCGTAGAGGCGTAAGGCCTCATCAGTCAAGAGTCGAGTCACAAGGGACGTCAGGTGTGAAGGGAAGTCAGAGATAAAGAAGCGAAGCTGTCCATAAAGGCAGACATGTGAGGGGTCTGGATGCAGAGTGATGTCGAGGGGAAGAATAGCAAAGATAACAGAGATAAGACTGTCCATGATGTACAAGGTGTGCAGAAGTCGAGACAGGTCGCATGACATAGGGGAAAGAGTCACAAAGATGAGAATCCATGGATAGAGGGACGCATGGCATCAACTTCAGGGAAAATGAGTAGAAGTCCCCTTCACAGTACGTTGCAAGGCAAGAAATCGTAACAGGCATCATCTGACCACCTAGTTGCTAGATTGGAATATCTCTGCTGGTCCTCCGCAGATAATGTTGACCATATCTTAGTTGTTGCATCCTGAAGTGAGCCTAGGAAAGCCTGTGATCCAGGACAAGCTCCAGACATTTGCTCTGCTTCCAGCATGACTTCATCTCGATGTAGGTGGTAAAAGGTATTTCTGGTGGACCATTTGTGGGTGAATTTAATATATTGCCGTTCAGGTGGGGAATAGCGGTTGTAAAACCATTTTCTAACCCTCTGTTATGAACCATCAGCTTCAGTGCTCCTTTATTTGATATGAGGAAATTTACCCTGTTAGCATCTTTCTTATTGAAAGATACTGTACCATCTCGGAGTGCATATAGCTCTGCCATTACATTTGCAATGATCCTAGAATGTGTGTCTGCATCACCTTCCTTGAACTCCTCAATGTATTCCTCTAGAATACTGGCATCCTCCTGGGTAATCTCAAAGACATCATCAATAGGATGGGCAGGAGCTGTGGCAGGAGCTGTGGATGATAGCTGTGATCCTTCAGACAGAGATTGTGATCCAATATCAGACTGCATATTTAGAATGGATGAGTGTTGGTGAAGGTGGAAGAATGTCAGTGAGGCGGATGAGTGTAGACAAGCGTGGACAACAGTGATTATAGTGGAGGTGTGTGGAGAAGGGTGGATGAGGGTGTTTGAGTGTGGGACAAGGGTGGATGAGAGTGGGTGGGTGTTGACAAGGATGGGTAGGTGTGGTTTATAGTGGACAGTGGTGAACTGTAGTGGGTAAGTGCTTGCAAGAGTGGGAGAGAGTAGATCAAAATAGATGAGTGTCAATGAGATTGGATGAAGGCGGATGAGAGTGGATGTCTTCACTATATAATTGGCCTAGAGTGTATTGGTATGAGGAGTTGGGCAAATATGACAGTGAATTTATATGACTCTGCGTTGACATATTGCAATTCAGAATATTTGATTGTTTGTGCTCTAACATCTTGGAGGTAAACGCAGTAGTTAGACTAAAACATGTCTAGAATTACAGAGCAAATGGTGAAACATGACAATGGTAATCTGCTCCACCTGCTCATATGTGATACATCTAGTGTTCCTTCTTCAGCAATTTATTTGTGTCAGTTGCTGAATGTTTGATATGATGGAGCATGATGAAACAGCATATGCACATATGAGGGTGAAACACGTGATAGTGGCAGACACCTTAATGTAGCATCTCAGAAAAGCGGACCACATCGATTTGCTATATACAAATGACAGATATTTGTGCTACATATCATCTGCCTTCCTTATAATGTTCCCCACCTCCTCACTAAGTACTTCACAATGGCAGGCAAGGCGCAGGAGCTCAACGCAGAGAAAGTCAAGCTTCCGCTTGAGCCTCTTGAGATCTCCAACCTTGTCATCATCTCCATCATTGTCCACATTCTCCGATGAGGCAGGGAGTACCTCATTGTCCTCGTCCACATCGTCCATGCCCTCTGCAAAGAGACCCTGCTCTGAGGGGGAATCATCCACCTGTGTGTCCAGGAGCTCATAGATATTAGTATTAGTACCACAAGGGAAGGAAGGGGTGATAATATAATACATACCTCAGACATTACAGCCCCCTCCTTGCTTTCAGGGTCACTGAGCGGACCAGTGAAGAATGTGATGTCCTTGAAGCTGGCAGCCAAGGAGGTCACTCTTTTCACCACAGTGGCCTAATAAGAATGAATAAGCATACTATTATTTGATCAAACTGCGCTTACCAAAGAAGACTGTGTGATGGGCAATGGAGGTGGAGAATCGTCCTCCATTTCAAAGGGGAGCATGTCATAAAGACTGGTGGAGGTGTTGACACCACCAGCACTCTGCAGCTAATGAATAAGTGGTCCGCATGGACATATTTAACGTACCTTCGCCTTTACAGCAGCTGGTGGGGGTGGCTGTGGTTGAGAGCCCTCCATCATCCCATCAGGGAGTAGGTCATAGAGAGCTGGAGCAGAGGGGGCACTAGTAGTACCCTAGAACACATGAGTGGATGGATGGATGGATGGACGGATGAACAGTGTGCGGCAGATTGAATAGAGGATGTGTGAACACACCTGTGGAGATCATCCGACGTCCAGCAGAGATGGCCGATGCAATGGCGGCTGGGAGCTGTCCACCATGATGTCTGGCAGCAGATCAAAGATGGCTGGGGTGGTGGGAGCGGCGGGGGCAGTGGAGGATTCCTCCCCTTTGTCAGAGGAATGGACTCTGCACGGATTTGGGGCCATGTGCATCCTGGAGAACTGAGGGTGTGGTAATATATTAATTGCACAAAATTGGATGATAATACTGCGCACCTTCCCACGAGATCCACGCTTCTTGGGGGGCATAATGTGTGGAGTTAATGGTAGGAAGGAGGGAAAGTGATATGAGACTATTGATCACTTACCATATGTGTGTATGTGAGTGAATCACCCAATTCGGAGAATACTCAGAGCACCTTGTGCATCATTGGACCAAGTTTCCCCACACATATGCCATCTGTCAGGTCCGATTTGAATCTGATCTGACACAGATCTGTGGGAGAAATGTCATGTATGCACCTTCTTTGATATCTGATGGGATCACACAGGGCTTGGACCACTGTGGTCCACAGTGGTCCACAGTGGACGACCACGGACAACCTCGGATCACTCAGATCAGCAATCTGTCAGATGGATGGCACGCATATGTGTTTGGGGGAATACCTCTGGTAGAGTGTGTCGTCTGATGCAATCTGCCCCCATCATCCTACACTTGTTTTCTATGGCTACTAAGAAGTCCCAGTCCCCCAGCTTGTCCCAACCAGAGAAGCTTCTCTTTTCTATTGCTGTGTGCCTTAACACAGCAATCCAATACTTGGCAGACAATCCTGGTGGCGATAATAGTTGGTTTATAAGTGGTATCACTGCGGAGATGGTAAGTCATTCTTACCATTACCATCTAAAACAATGTGCGGATGATCTTGCAACAGAAAGAGATTGCCGCCATCTATGCACAATACCCTTAAGATGGTGGTGTTCGCCACCATGTGCACGGCATGATTGGGGTCGTCGCAAAGGAGTGGAAGATCGCAGAAGAGGAGAACCGCTCCCCCGACATTGGCAAGCTCAGTGTGAAGGTGGTGGACAAGTGCTGTGCAAACACAGTGAAGCATTACCCTCAGTGGCCATCTGTCCTTCACTTGACGGACCTTTCGGAGTATGTGGAGGAGCAGCCACAAGAGAAGCTCTGGTGGGAGCTTCCTGGCTCTCCAATGGACATGTCTGCGGAGGACAGTGGTGATGGTATGTGGTATATTTATTGCTGCTCATATGAATACACTAACTATGCACTCTCTTGTCCACCTTAGGTCTCCACCACTTGGGGCGCATCAATAAGGGCAAGGCACCTGCTCCGCCGGATGTGGAGCCCATTCCTGCTCTGCAGCAGCGTGGCAAGAAGTGCTCTGCGGTGGAGAGTACTGGCAACAGCGACAAGACTGCACGCCGCGCTGTTGTGCCCCCCAGCTGCAGGGTGGTGGTCAAGTCACCTCCTAAGGCACATCGTCCAAAGCAGTGCCTTTGCATCGGAGAAGACAGGACAAGCCGCTGAGCCTGTCTTGTCCAAGGAGCAAGACACTGGTGCTCCAGAGGGTGTGTGGGTCGGCAGGGGCGAGGTATGTGCTAATACAACACTATTATATTCACATATGCTTACATCCATCTTACACCCATCCAGGACCGATGTGTGGAGTGCAAGCAGTCCAATGAGACACTGTGTGTACCACAGTGGGGCGCAACCAAGCCGTCCAAGGCCTGCACCTATTGCGCTGGTCACAAGAGGTCCTGTCATCCAACCAAGGAATGGCTCAGGCAGGTGGACAAGCTTCGTCCAGACAGGGTGGGGCAGCATAAAGGTATGTCCCACATCCTTCACCTATTTCAGACATATGCCCATTGAGACACACTACTTCCCAGCTCCAGGTCAAGCTCCTCCGGCAGTGCAGGGCACAGGTACGTTATATTATGTTATTCTACATCCGTTGACATGTTCTATAGATGCTGCTGACACTGGGATAGCTATGCGCCACCGTCGTGCACTGAAGAAACAGCCCAGTGCGTCGGACATGTATATATACATATGTACATTCTAACACTTCCCTAGGTCCCCAGGCTGTGGCCAACCAAGACATGCACATGGCCACTCTTGAAGAGAGCGTCCAGGAGCTGACTGAGTCCCACAAGAAGTTGATGGGGACTCAGAAACAGCTTATTTCCATGATGCTGGCGGTGTGCAGTCGCCTTGGCATCAAGGTCACCATGCCCAACGACTCCACCGTGTTTGCCATTCGTCTGCTCCACTGTCTCCTCCATTCCTTCACCCTTGGTGGACAACGTCTCTGCTCTCAGTATTGGCAGAGCCCCTGCTTCTGCAGCCCCTTCAGTTGCGTCCACCTTGTCCGCTCACTCCAGCATGAGGTCAGGGACATCTGATGCGTATTCTAATTCATGTCCTATCATCATTCTGATCCGCCTCACTCATCCATCACTTATTAGCCTTCCGTGCTCGTCCACTTTCCACTGCAGGCAGAGGATCTCATCAAGGGAGTGCAGTGGTGTCTCATGCATCATCCAGAGGTCGCGGTGTCATGGGCTAAGCATGTCATACTTATATGTTGGAAGAATGTATATACAATGTCTCTACTATCATGTAACATCAATTGAGAGAGGTCATATCAGCACACTCCAGTGTATCAGGCCACATATGGCATTTTGGAGCAAAGTCCGAATGGAATAGTCCGAATCACATGGGATCAGAGTAAGCCATATGTCATAAGAAGTGAGGCGTGCCTCATGTGAATCATGGCACATATATGTATTGATTAAGGGCATATTGAGGGGCTTTGTAATGGTTAAGCACATGTCCATCGGAGCAAGGCAATGGAGCATGACCCACCCTTTGTATAATACACTTGATCACCCCAACATTGCATGCGCTAACATGTCAGTTGTACTATGTATGGTACCAGCGATTAGAGAACTTGTACACATGTAATATACAATCAGGATACCAGAAGATGATGTATTAAACAAGACAATCAGTGGTCTTCACAAATAGAACACTCAAAACACAGCAGAAGACGTCTATTGTCTGTGATGCTACAAGTCTAGTAGTGTCTAATAGATGTTGTGCACAATGGGCACAACTGACTTAGTGACAGGACACCTAGTCCGAAGTGCAAGACACTTCTCTACGCCTAATCTTGGTGGCAAACTAAGTCAATCAGGTGTGGTGTTGTTATAGTACAACTGCAAAGACTTCGAAGGGAGGTTTGACTCAATTAGAGTCGAGGGAGGTGATTCACAAGATGAGAGAAGGACTGTTCACACCAAAGATACAAAGGCAAGGTTGCTAGATTGCAAACAAAGCCAAGTCTGGCTTCCTACCATGTAAAGTACAAGTATATATACTGCTCAAGTCCCAAAGACAAGCATACAAGTGTAGACACATGTAAACGTAGTTATCAAGGTTTTCTTTATCAGAAGCACAAGGCGAAACGGAGCAAGCCACATCTAGAACAAAGGTATGCACAAAAGGGGAAGACGAAGGGGAAGGGGGAACGAACCAAAGTAGTGGTAAGGAAGACATACATGTGAAAGTGACTGAAGCGTCCAGATCATAACATCACCCCCTCTCTAAGTCCATCTTCCCTAAGATGCTTCAGGGTCAATGAGGTCATAAATGTCGCTGTTCTGGTTGTCAAAGGAGGGGGAACGAGTGGTGGAGCAACACTGATGGCGCTGGAGAAACATGAAGGGTCCATACATTCCGCACTTCTTGCACTGCTCATACTTGGGGCAGTCGATCTCCTTGTGCACACCTTGAGAGAAACACTTGCCGCACCAGGATGATACTTGAGGGGCAGGCCACAGGCAGTCATTGGGCCAGTGTTCTTGGCTGCCACATCGCCAACAGTACTTGTGATGTCTTGGGCAGTTGAAGGAGAGGTGATCATCCGCTTGACAGCGGAAACACAGTCGACCTCCTGTGTTCTTCTTTTGTTTCTTGCCCCTTCGTCGTCCTCTTGTAGCTTTGGTTGAAGAGGGGATGGAGCCTTCTGGTTTGTCATGAAGGATGGGCATGGCGCAGCGATGAGGGGGGGGAATAGGGGTAGGGAATAGATGGGGTTCATCTGGAGAGGGAGGAGGATGGAGGGTCTGCCAGTGGTCCGAGATGCAGATGTAAGCTTGCCCATCTTGCAAGCGTTGTCTGGTGCTGGTCAGCTGCATCTCCACCTCTAGTAGAAGCCTCTCCAAGGGTTCAGCAGACCTGTAGATGTCCGTTACCTGCATCTGGAGGGCCTCCTTGTTGTGTAAGAGGCGATGTGCTCTATGAACCTCTGCTGTCAGTTTGAAGTCTTGTAAGTCCTCCAACACTTCTTGGATCTTGTCACGAAGGGGGGAGTCCTTGCTGAAGTTCTTCATCTGTTCAGCTGATAGTGTGACTGGGAGGGGGCCTAAAGGATCTTCGATGGGGAGGAGGTAGAGGGGGAGTCGATACAAAGGACAGTCCTTGCCCATGGTACCTACCAGGGACTCTTTATCTTCGGCAAGCATTACATACTTGGCGTCTTTCTGGTTCTTGTTACGCCCTAGCAGGGGCGTTGTGCAGAGGGTGGTTCAATGGTTCAGAGTGTCTATGAAGACACACACTAATAGATGAGCAAAGACGTCTATTGTCTATGATGCTACGACTCTAGTAGTGTCTAGGTAGTGTTGTGCACAAGGTGCACAACTAACTTAGTGATAGGACACCTAGTCCAAAGTGTAAGACACTTCTCTGCGCCTAATCTTGGTGGCGAACTAAGTCAATCAGGTGTGGCGTTGTTATAGTACAACTGCAAAGACTTCGAAGGAGGGTTTAACTCAATTAGAGTTGAGAGAGGTGGTTCACAAGATGAGAGAAGGACTGTTCACACCAAAGGTACGAAGGCAAGGTTGCTAGATTGCAAACGAAGCCAAGTCTGGCTTCTTACAGTGTAAAGTACAAGTATATATAGTGCTCAAGTCACAAAGATGAACACACAAGGACAGACATATGTAAATGTTGTTATCTGGGGTTTTCTTATCCGAAGCACAAGGCAATATGGGGTGAACCACATGTAGAACAAAGGGAACACACCAATGGGGTAATAAAAGATAACAGAACCGAAGCAAAGGTAAGTGACAACATACATGTGAAAGGACTGAAGTGTCCGGATCATAACAGTTCTGGTGGGGATAGGAAGTGGAATCGTCAGGGATGAGGAATTTGTGATATGGGTAGCCTCCCCAGGGTCCATTGGGTACGAAGGGAGGGCCTGGGTGGTCATCAGGAGAGGAGGGTCGGTTGTAATTGATGAGGAAGGCGTCCATGATGGGATCATTTATGATCCTAGTGAGCGCTGCATAAGCTGCTCTGATGTCTGGTGGGGAAGTGACGGATCTCTGGATTACTGGGGTGGTAGGACGAGTGAGGCCAGGAGGGGGTACAGTAGGTGCACGCAGCACCAAGCCTTGTTCAGTGACTCTGACACTTGGGAGTTCTGGAAAGATGGGGGGTGGCGAGGGACTAGGGGATGGTAGAAGTACTGATGCTGGGGTCATGGGGGGAGCGTCCTCCATGTCTTGGTCTTCATTAAGGATGAGGGGTTGGGAGATGGTGGGGGATGGGGTTCCTCCTCGGCTGAAGTAACCTCTTTCCATGGCACGTTCCACATAGGCTTCTACTGAAGAGGAGCGAGATGGCATAGTGGTGAGTGATGTGGGGGGTGTGGTTGTAGTGGTGGTGACACTTCCGACTTGTGTCTCTGGTCATTTTAACCACTTCTTAGCTCCTTCACTTCTGGGGTTGCATTCAAAGTACTCCTGAATGAGGTCTGGGGCATTCAAGTTCTTCTCAGGCTCCCAGCTGTTGTGTGCTGCAGAGTATCCCTTCCATTGGATCAGGAACTGTAACTGAGATCGGTGGTACCTTGTGTCCAGAACTTTCTCCACTTCCCACTCTTGTTCTCCATCTCGGAATTCTGGTGGGGGTTCTGGGAAGTTCTGTCCATGTATGGAAGTTTCTTTGTATGGCATGAGAAGCGACACATGGAATACTGGGTGGATTCTCCACTGCTTCGGGAGCTTTACTCCATAAGTAGTGGCAGAGATTCTTTTTGTAATAGGAAACGGTCCATATCTTTTCAGGGCTAACTTGAAACTGGGGTGTGTTGTCTTCAGGTTCCTAGCATCTAGCCACACCTTTTCTCCTTCTTGATAGGGTTTGAAACGAGGGGAGTCTTTGTAGAGTGCCTGAGCATGTGTTATCGCTGCTTGGGCTGCTCTTCTAGCTTCTTGAATTTGTTCTAGACATTCTTTTGTTTCAGGCACTTGTGTGCTTCTCTTGGGTTGATGTATTCTTGGAATATATCCCAAGATCAACTCATATGGTGCCTTCTTCATGGTTGCACTTGGCCAGGAATTGTGTGTGTATTGTGCTATTGGTAATAGCTCTGACCAGTTGTCCTGTTGGTGGTTGATAAACATCCTGAGGTACTGTTCTACCCATTGATTTGCTCGTTCAGACTGTCCATCTGTTTGGGGGTGGTAAGCGGTGCTGATGTTTTGTTCTATGCCTAGATCTTCGCATAGTCTTCCTGTGAATGTGGCAGTGAATCTAGGGTCTCTGTCGGAGATCACTCTTCTTGGGAGTCCATAGTGAGGCAGTACTGTTTTGGCATATAGTTTTGCCACCCCTTCTGCGTCTATTGTTTCTTTGCAAGGAATGAAGAAGGCTGCTTTGGAGCAGTCATGGTTGACTATTGTGAGAATTGTGTCATGGTCTTCTGATTCTGGTAATTTCGTAATAAAATCTAGGGTGATAGTCTCAAAAGGGAGTGCTTCGAACTTTGTCTTGATGGGGAAGAGTGGTGGTTTCGGGTTCCTAGGGAAATTTTTGTTTGATTAACATGTGGCACATCCTTGTACATATGAGGCGACGTCTTCTTTCATGTTTGGCCACCAGAAGTCTTGTGCCACTAGCCAGAGTGTCTTTGTTATTCCGGGGTGTCCAGCTGTTTTGAGATCGTGGAAAAGGGAAATTACCCCCCTCCTTAGCGCGATGTTGTCCACAACCACAAGTTTGTTGTCTTTCCACCAGTGTTTTCCATTTTTCACGAGCTGAAAGGGGTGTGCCCACTCTTCCAGTGTGTCTTTGTGCTCTGTTTGGTGTGCCATGATGCGATCATCTATTCTGACAGAAAGGGCAGTGTTTGCAAATAGGTCCGGTGATAGGACCACCACATCTTTGTTGTCTTCTTCTCCGTTCACATGGTCTGGTCGTCTGGAGAAGGAGTCTGCATGGTTTTGAATGCCTGGCTTGTGCACTAGTTGGTAATTATAGTCTGCCAGTCTTGGGATGTACCTAGCCACCCTTCTATTGATCCGTTGAGGGTGCCTGTAGTATTCTAGGTTCTTGTGGTCCGTAAACAGTGTGATTTCATGTGGTGACCCCATGAGGAGTGGTCGCCAATGTTCTAGTCCCCATAATACTGCTAAGAGCTCTCTGTCATGTATGTCATAGTTTCGCTCCGCTGCATTGAAGGCTTTTGAGAAGTAGCCTATAGCTTGTGATTTGTTTCTGGAGTCTCTTTGTGTCAGGATAGCTCCGACTGCGAAGGCTGAGGCATCCACTTCCAATTCAAAAGGTTTGGTCATGTCTGGTTGGCCAAGCACTGGGTTGCTGCAGATGATTGTAATAAGTTTTTCCAGTGCTTCTGCCGCTTCCTTTGTCCATTTGAAGGGTCCTTCTGTCGTCTTTATTGTGTCCAAAATTGGTTTGGCAAGGTGTGCGAAGAAGGGGATAAAAGGGTGTTGATAACTCAGTGTCCCTAGTACACTTCTCGCTTCTTTGAGGGTCTTGACCATTCTGGGCCAATCTTTGAGTCCTTTGACCTTCTTAGGGTCTATCTTGATTTGGGATCCATCGATGATTATCCCCAAATAGCTTATCTTCCTTTGTTCAAAGACGCATTTGGACGCCTTGAGAAAATAAGACTCTTCTTCACAGATTTCCAGTAGTGCATGGACAATCTGTCTGTGTCGATCTAAGTTTTCCTCTGTTGCTATTAGGACGTCATCCATATACACAAAGAGTTCTTTGGGGTATTTGTCCATAAGGGGACGGAGAATTCAACTCATTGTTCTGGCAAATGTGGCTGGTGCATTGGTGAGACCAAATGTCATGACTCTGGGAATGAATAATCCCCTTGGGGTTTTGAACACTGCCTTCCACTGGTCTTCTTCCTTAATGCGGATATTGTGATATCCCCATCTGATATCAAACTTTGAAAAGAGGGTCTTTCTGCTTAAACTGGTCAAGATGTTGGAGATTAGTGGAAGGGGATATGTATCCTTGATGGACCATGTGTTTAAGTGTCTGTAGTCGATAATGGGGTGCAAACCCCCATCTGTCTTCTTCCTAAAGAAGAAAGAAGAGGCATAAGGGGAGCTTCCTTCGTAGATATAGCCCTTAGCTAGGTTTTCATCTAGATAAGCCTTCAGGGCTTCGTCTTCTTAGGGTGTCAGAGGGTATATTCTGCAATTGATTTTCTGGGGTGCATCGGACTGTAGGGTTATGGCATGGTCCTCTTCTCTTTGTGGTGGGAAGCATTGTGCTTCTTCGTCAGAAATGTTACGATTCCGGACACTTTCTTTGTTTACGTATATCTGTTGACTCACTTCCTTCCATTTTCGTACAAGTGCTGGACTTACCTCATACCGATTACTCATATGACTCATTGCTGACTGATGACATGTTCTATGGCCTTCCATGGCGTTCTTTTCCTATTATCACATGTACTATATGATGACTCATTCCTAGGACCCGGATCCTAGGATCACACCATCTGTTTGTGACTCTTTGGTGCTGTACTAGTATATAAGTTGCTCTCTACTTAGCTTGTACAGTAGACTCGACTTCTTCTTGAATCACACTATACTTCAGTCTTACAGACTCTAAGGGGATTCCTTTCTAAGGATACCTTTAGTTGAACGTGCAGGCCTTCGTCTTTTGCCTCGCCTCTGTTATTCAGAAGGACCTTCAAGTCACTTCCTCTGTGCCATGTAGAGCCTTGCTCCATGTGCTACTTGTGCACCATTGAACTGAGACCTTGATCAGGTTTCACTCTATCCTGAACTTGACTTAGTCGCATGTCGCACGAACGCCCATGTGAGCGTAACATTAAGTCGAGTCTCCTCTTTTGAACCACGGTGGCTTCCCTAAAGAAAGGAAAAAGCCGTGCTGAAGCACAGTTCCAGTTCGAATACATTGAACGAACAAGAGAAGACACCTTATCCAACGCAATCAAAGGGACGGTTGTCTGGGTCGACGAAGGAGAAAACGAAGGGTATTGCATATACGACTGAACTTCAGGATATACTCCTGTGGAATATCTTGAAGACCTCTGCAAGTGGGCAATTGTAGTCAAAAGTAAAACAAGTGGACAGTGGTTTACCTTTCAGCTAGCACCACCCCATTTCCAAACAGGACCAATTCACTCACAAAGAACTGTCTTTGGCATACCCCCTAACTCATTTACACCAGAAGTTGATCCACCAGAAGATACTACCAAACCAGAAGAACCACCCCAGCAACAACAGAACCCAGTACCAGACATGTCACAGACACAAGTACAACCCGTTCAAGCCTCAACCAGTACCACCACCCCATCTGCGCCCCTTGGAGGCAGTGGTGGAGGAGGAGCCCCTGCACCGGCACCAGGAGGTGGAGGTGGAGGTGGAGGTGGAGGTGGAGGTGGAGGTGGAGGTGGAGGAGGAGGAGGAGGCGCACCAGGTGGAGCACCAGCACCTGGAGCAGCCCCAGTAGGAGCAGCCCCAGCAGGAGGAGTACCTGATGGAAAACTCGGAGGAAACCCTCCTGCAGAATTCAATGGGGATCGCGGACAAAGCAAGGCCTTTCTTCTCGACTTCACCATCTATCGAGGCATGAACCCGAACGCAGCTATACTTCGAATTCCTTATCAAAGGGCCATGACCTTTTTGTCCTATATTAGAGGACCATTAGTGCAGGATTGGGTTCAAGAACAAGTTACTTGGCTCAACAACCAGATTGCCACGGGGGTGGTACCAAACGAAGAAAATCTATGGAACGAAGTAGAGATTTGATTCCGACGAGCTTACACCGACACTTCAGAAAGACAGAAAGCGCAGACAGACATTGCAAAGTTGAAAATGGAAGGAGGAAACATTGACGATTATAACTCCAAGTTTGCTAGTCTCGCCAATAAAGCCGGATATACACTCAACGAAGAAGTAACCCTTAACCTGTACGCCCAGGGACTACCCTTCAAACTGATGGAAAGCATACTCCGTCAACACCAACCGGTTAACTGGACAGACTGGACCGACGCAGCCGTCGAACAACAAAGGATTTATAACCTCCTTCAAAGCCATTTGCGCAAACCCTCGAACAGTAATAACCCTTGTTGCAAACAATGGCGTTGCAATATGTACACCAATAACCAAAACCCTAATGCTATGGACATTGGAAGAACCCGTGCAAGGGCCACCATAACCGAAGAAGACAAGCAGCACTACCAACAAGAAGGAAGATGCTTCAGATGTGGCAATAAAGGGCATATATCGCACAATTGCCCTCAACGCCAAAACACACAAGCCTCTGTTGCAACAACTTCCTCAACCAATACTTCACCTACACCCACAGTAGTCGCTACGGTTAAGGTGGAAGGCAACTCAAACATGAAAGCATCGGAAAAAGCTGCAGCCTATATTGCAGCCATGCAAGCCGATTCTGATGACGTCAAAGCGGCCCTTGAAGAACAACTCTTTGGGAAGCAGGGTTTTTCTAATGCTTGAACCCCACGGCCTGGGCTAAAGCGATGAAGATTAGCGTGTACCATAGCAGATATCGATCTATGCGAATTCCAGTTTTATTTGAATCTGCACACGCGACGGCCGAAAGACAAGTGCTCATCGATTTGAGAGCGACCGACAATTTTATCAGTAAAAATCTGATAAATTGACTTAAGATTTCTACACTACCAGTGGCTAAACCAATCAAAATATGGAATGTAGACAGGACACACAACCAAGATGGCGAAATTACACAATTTACCGACCTTGAAGTTACCACTGGCAGTCAAACCAAGACACTCCGATTTCTAATCACCCATCTAGGGTCCAATGAAGTGATTTTAGGATATCCTTGGTTGACAGCCTTCAAACCCAAAGTACACTGAAAAGATGCCACCCTAGACAAAGAGTTCCAACCAGTGGTAATCACAAGTTTGGGATACGTATCGGTCGCCAACCGAAGAATTATAACAGAAGAACAATGGGAACAACAAGTAGAAGAAATTCCCGATGAAGTAACACACCTACGCAAAACCACAACTGCTTCAGAACTAGCACAGAAAGCTGCGGACAAAACGATCAAAACATTTGAAGAAAGAGTTCCAGCAGAATACCATCACCATCGAAAGGTTTTTGATGAAGAAAGTTCACAATGGTTTCCACCACCACGACCTTGGGATCACGCTATTGACCTGATGCCCAATGCACCGGCCACTATTGACTGCAAAATATACCCCATGACTCAAGTGGAAGATAAAGCACTAGAAGAGTTTGTTGACGAACAGTTAAAGAAGGGATATATTTGTCCATCCAAATCCCCTTATTCTTCACCCTTCTTTTTCATCAAAAAGAAAGACGGCAAACTCAGACCGGTACAAGACTATCAAAAACTCAATGAGTTGACAGTGAAGAATTGCTATCCACTACCACTTATCCCGGAATTAATCGACAAAGTAAGGGAAGCGCGAATCTTCACAAAACTCGACATTCGATGGGGATATAATAATGTACAGATCAAACCAGGAGACGAGTGGAAAGGAGCCTTTAAAACTAACAAGGGCTTGTTCGAACCCTGTGTTATGTTCTTCGGACTCACCAACTCGCCAAGTACATTCCAAACAATGATGGACACCATCTTCCGTGATCTAGTAGCGCAAGGATGGGTGGTAATCTATATGGATGACATTCTCATTGCTACACCCGACAACCTCACCACGCATCGACAACTAGTCCACCAAGTACTAGATCGACTTGACGAACACGACCTTTACCTCAAACCAGAAAAATGTGTGTTTGAAGTACGAGAAGTCGAATATCTGGGACTTATTATTGGCAATGGACAAGTGAAGATGGATCCTGTCAAAGTACAAGGAGTGTGCGAATGGCCTACACCCACTAACCTTAAGGAAGTTCGCGGATTCCTTGGATTCTGCAATTTTTATCGTCGTTTTATATGGGGATTTTCTGCTATTGCGCGACCCCTAAACGATCTCACGAAGAAAGAAACACCATGGGAATGGACAAGTGCCCAAAACAAGGCCTTTGAAGAACTCAAAGCAAGAATTAGCGAAGCCCCAGTGTTACAATGCCCAAAACTGGACGCACCATTTGAAATAGAAGTAGACGCGTCAGGCTTTGCAATTGGCGCAGTACTAAATCAAGAAGGGGACGACAAGAAAATGCACCCAGTTGCATTTTTCTCCAAAAGTTTCACTCAAACAGAGTGAAACTACGACATCTATGACAGAGAACTACTGGCAGTCGTCAAAGCTCTTAGAACATGGAGAACGTACCTTGTAGGATCCCCCCACATCATCACTATTCACACCGATCACGCCAACCTCATCTACTGGAAAGAACCACGAAAAATCAGTAGAAGAGTCGCACGCGAGTTTCAAGAACTACAAGAATACAATTTTATTCTTAAACATGTCAGTGGAACAAAAAACGCGAGAGCAGACGTGTTATCAAGATGAAGTGATTACGATGAAGGGGAAGAAGACAATGACGACGTCACCGTACTTCCTGAAGAACTATTCATCAATTTAGCAGGAACGGAAGACGAATCCATAGACGAGCTTTCTATGTGGAGCGAGCTGAACCATCACAACACGCCAAAAACAGAATGGATCAACGCTCACAACTTATATCAAGATGATGTCGAAATGTGGTGCCATGAAGGAGCTCGAGTTGCCAATGTCGAGGGCAACATTGAACTTAAGAGGGGGGTAATTTCCCTTTTTCATGATCCCCCTCATCGTGGACACCCTGGAATTAGCAACACACACGCTCTTCTCAAAGAACGATACTGGTGGCCACGTCAAAAAGATGATGTAGAAGAATACGTCAGAGGATGTGCAATTTGTCAAGCCAATAAAATCAACACTCACAGGCAAAAACCACGATTATTCCCTATCACCACTGATCCAGAAGCACAACCTTTTGAAGTAGTCACCATGGATTTCATCACCAAACTGCCACGGTGAACGTGCTCGAAAGCGCGTGTGTGAGTAGGTGTGGGCAGAGGGTGGACCAGAGAGGATAGGGGTTAGGGAAGGACCCTAGCCAAAGCAGTACTGAGACGCGTGAGACTTAGAAGAAATACGTGATCCTAAGTTCTTTGATTTCGGGTGAGAGAAAGGAAGGAGGGGTTGATAAAGGGAATACAGGTGCACGTTGAAAGGGGGTGGACTGCACACAAGTCGAAATTGGGAGGGCGAGGACTTAGTTGGCGAAATCCTCGGTTTGAGCACAAGAACAATTTGCGAAAGTCAATAAAGACAATCACAAGATGAGATCTAAGAATAGGGAAAAGGGTTAGTAGACTTTAATGGTCGCAAGGAGACGAGATTCGATTTTGGAGAAGTCGAGGAAAAGAGGGAGGCGAAGCGCAAGGAAACCAACAAGTTGGGTGTCTTTGACTTCTACCTGACCCAGAAATTGCTGAATTCACATGAAAAGCAGACGAGAATAGGATGGGGGGAAATTGACTGATGATTGAGAGCGCAAACCCGAAAGCCTTTATACATGCGAACAGTACCTAAGGCAAGCTGAATCAAAATACGACTAAGTCAAAAAGTGTGAGGAGGAACATCGTAATGGGGGAAAAGTAAAACACTAGAGTCCTTGTATGAGTAGAGATGTCGAACGAAAACATGAGGTAATCGCAAGGTAGGTAACATGAGCCGAAAGTAATAGGGGAATCAGTGAACAGAGTCGCATGGCCAAGCGACAGCGCTGGTGGGGTTGACAATGCGCACTAATAGTACAAAGAAACTGTTAGAAAGTGGTAAGGAAAATATGAGAAAATAAGGGCGTGCCTGTGCCCGAGACAGAGAGCGCGACCTAAATTGATCCGGCAAGAAAACGAGGCTTGAAGGGCAACGACGTGAAGTCAATCGGCCGAGGGTGAAGATACGAACAATGAGACGGAGATGGCGAAAAAGACAGTGGGAAGAATGGTGGAGGACACATGGTATGTTTGAGGCTGTTGGCGTCGCAGTTGATGGACATTTGAAAGCTGTTATCCCTACACTGGTAAGGTGCGGGTTATCAAAGGGTGTCCGACGAGGGCGGAGGAGATGGGGATACGATGAGAGGCAAAGAACGACAAGATCGAGAGGGCAAGATGGAGGTAGGATGAAAGAAAGGAGGCATGAGGCGAAAACGAGATGGAACAAACAAAGACGAGTCGGTGGCGTGGTGATGAACGAGATAGGCAGTAATAGTACATGGCGGTCCAACGGCTCCGAGATGGCCGAAACAAGCGAAATGGCTAGTTTCACAGCTAAGGGCCGCGCTGCCCTTACAACAGTCAAAGGGATTCGACACCATACTCACCATTACTGACCACGATTGTACAAAAGCCGCTATATTCATCCCATGCAATGAAACAATCACAGCTGAAGGAGTAGCGCAACTGTACCTTCAACACATCTACCCACATTATGGACTGCCAAAGAAGATGATCACAGACAGAGATCCTCGTTTTATCTCAACCTATATGCGCAATTTGTGTCGAACACTGGACATCAAACAAAATGTATCGTCAGCATACCATCCACAAACTGATGGACAATCGGAACGCACCAACCAGTGGCTCGAACAATACCTTCGTCATTGGAGTAACGTTCAGCAAGACAATTGGGTCGATCTTCTCCCCATTGCCCAATTTGCGCACAATAGCTGGCCTAATGCAACAACCAAACGATCTCCCTTCAAGTTGCTGATGGGTTGGACACCAAGAGCCACAGGGAATGAAGAAACGACAAATGCGCCCGCAGTTGACAAAAGGATTGAAGAAATGAAGGAGGCAAGAAGGAAGGCACAAGAATGTATCAACCACGCGCAAGTACTTATGGCGGAAAGAGGCAGGCGTAGTTTCACTCTGTACAAAGAGGGAGATATGGTTTGGCTAGAGGGTGTAAACTTACACACTCACTACCCCACTTCCAAACTAGCGCCGAAGAGATACGGCCCCTTCCCCATCAAGAAAGTCTTATCGCAAGTGTCATACGAACTAGACCTGCCGAACCAGTGGAAGATACACCCGGTGATCCACGCTAACCTCCTGACACCCTATAAGGAGACAGCGTTACACGGGCCAAACTTTACCCGACCATTACTGGAGCTTATCGACAGAGAAGAAGAATATGAAGTGGAGCAAGTTCTAGACTCACGCCGACAAGGCTGAGGACGCAAACTTCATTTCCTTATTAAGTGGAAAGGTTTTCCCATGAGTGACAGTATGTGGGAACCTCGGGAAAACCTGACCCACTCTCAGTCCGCAATAACGGACTTCTATCGCCTACACCCTAATGCCGAAGGAGCGCCCAAGAGGACATAAAAGACAAAGACTCCTAGGCCAAAGAAACGCATCCTCATTACTCCCCACTTTTGAACTTGCACCATCATCATCATGTCTTTCACCTCTGGAATCGTTCAAGATGAATATGAATCTGTTGGCGAACATCGTGCCTATCAGAACATAGTTGTCCCTATGGCACCAGTCCCTGTTCAAACTCCTCCTCCTCTCATGATTGGATCCCCTGATATGCGCCAAACCCAGCTACTGGAGTCAGAAGTCTCGACTCCCACTTTCCAGCCATTCCCTTATGCACCCCAGACCCCTCCACCTCCTTCTCCTACCCTCGTCGATTGTGATACTGCCATAGCTACGGCAGTACAAGAAGAAGAAATAACCCAGTCATCAACCATTGAAGAAGACAATGGACTCATTGAGTACATTGACTACAACGCCGAGCCCGAAGAAGACAACGATGATGACCCGGGACTTCCGTTTTTCCCTAACATCCCTTCCTCTTTACGATACTACCCCCTCATGATTCCTCGTTCTGACAACGACCCGACGCGTGTAGTGGCTCCCTATATTTTCTACCACGACAATAATCAACAAGTGGTGGGATGTATGGGACGTAACCAACCCCCTTATGCTGAACCCGTTTATCTCCGACCTGCTGACCCTCCCATTTGTATCCCTATCCCCATTCCTGATGCACGTCTTGCGCAATTCCAACGAGAGCACCCTCGAGCATACGCCATTGATGAGGTAGTGCAAGACCTCGGCGACCCATGCATCAAAGCCGAGGTGTCATGTTTGCGTGATGCTCTACGAAAGCAGACCACACTGCAGAAGCAAAGGGAAGATGTTGAGAAGCAGTTAACACAATTGCAACGCGCTCAGTTCGACACCGACCTGGAGATAAATGGGATTTGGAAGAGGATGGAAAAGGCAGACTTGGTACGCACCATAGCCGATCGATATGCCACCATATACCTGCAGCGAACGTGCGCGGAAGCCCTTCCCCAACTCACCATCCGCACCAGAGGTCCCATTGAATATCCCCGCTTACATGACAACACCAACTGTAGCCGCTACTTGTGCTGGCATTGCAGACAGGCGGGACATAAAAAATCCCAATGCCCACAACATCGCAAGAAGCATTGTTGGTGGTGCGACAGCAACCAACATTGGGGCGCGGAATGCATTTTTCGCCGAATGAATGTGGTCGATCTACTCAACAAACCAGACCCGTCAACGCGCCCTCGCTACTGTGGCAAGTGCTTTAACAATTATGCCACGCACGAAGAATACGATTGTCCAAAGGCAATTGTGTGCCGACATTGCGCCGAACGGGGACCTCATGGGTTCCTTAACACTCATAACTGCCCCAAAGATCGTCAACCTACTCTGCCCTGACGGCGACAACTGGGACCTTGGCAGTGAATATGGGGGTTCGAACTAGAAGTTGAGGCAACTTCACATCAAAAGGGGGGTAATGTTACGATTCCAGACACTTTCTTTGTTTACGTATATCTGTTGACTCACTTCCTTCCATTTTCATACAAGTGCTGGACTTACCTCATACCGATTACTCATATGACTCATTGCTGACTGATGACATGTTCTATGGCCTTCCATGGCGTTCTTTTCCTATTATCACATGTACTATATGATGACTCATTCCTAGGACCCGGATCCTAGGATCACACCATCTGTTTGTGACTCTTTGGTGCTGTACTAGTATATAAGTTGCTCTCTACTTAGCTTGTACAGTAGACTCGACTTCTTCTTGAATCACACTATACTTCAGTCTCACAGACTCTAAGGGGATTCCTTTCTGAGGATACCTTTAGTTGAACGTGTGGGCCTTTGTCTTTTGCCTCACCTCTGTTATTCAGAAGGACCTTCGAGTCACTTTCTCTGTGCCGTGTAGAGCCTTGCTCCACGTGCTACTTGTGCACCATTGAACTGAGACCTTGATCAGGTTTTGCTCTATCCCGAACTTGACTTAGTTGCACGTTGCACGAACGCCTGTGTGAGCGTAACAAGAAAACACCTTGTGGTGGTGCTGATATTCTTCTGGGATTGGGGTTTCTTTAACTGGGTCGAAGGTGGACACTGCTACTTTCGCTTCTTGGTGTCTCTTTCTTCGAAATCTGTATCCTCCTGTTAGGAGTTCGATTTGTTCTCCTTTCAGTTCTTGTTTCTTCCAGTTGATTTCTGGGTTCTCATGTTCGAACCAGGGATAACCAAAGATCATCCTGTCTTCTCCTAAACTGGTGACAAAGAATTGGAAAGGGGTTTCGCTTTCCCCCCTCTTTATCCATAGTTGGCATTTGTCTGTGATGGTTCCATCTTTGTTTAAGGACCCATCAACGTTTCTGACAAGTCTGGGAGGTTCTAGGGGTGTGGTTCCTAGTCCTAATTTGTTCACAAGATTCCGATCAATGAGGTTGTCTGTGGCTCCACTGTCCAGGAGCACATTTACTCGAGCTTCTTTGTAGTAAAGGTGAATGGAAACTTTGATTGTCATAGCACTATTGTTGTAACGCCACCACAGGGGCGTTAAGTACGACGTGTACTTCGAAGTCAATCTGTCAGGGGTTCTGGTAGAGCGAGTCGGTTAGGACTCAGTCCGGTGATGAATAAGAGTCAATCTAGCTTCGAGAGCTTATCAACCTTAGTCAGAGTAAACTGAGCTCAGGCACGAAGGCGAGCAGGGGACTTAAGCACAAGGGCAAGTCAAAGACGGGTTCGTGAGTACTGATGTGGTTTTACACAAGAAGTCAGAACTGCAGTACATGCCAGTCCGACTACGACCTATATACTAGTACAAGCCCCAAAGAGACAACAACAGGGCAACATAATAGGTAAACAGATGGCGCTATGAGGAGCACATAAGCGCGACAGGTATCATATGATGTCAGAGATAAGACAGGGTCAGGAGTCGACTATCAGTGACATGCAGTGGTCAGAGGACCAAGTGGCAGCCGATGCATGGCATATAGTATTCAGTCATGGGTTATCGCAGAACGTATCATAGAAGGCAGCAAACAATGTATAGTAAAGGTGCAACGCCTATCAGTCAGGAGGGGGTCACAAGGGATGTCAGGTGTGAAAGGAAGTCAAGGATAAGGAAGTGAAGCTGTCCATGAAGGCAGACATGTGAGGGGTCTGGGTGTAGGGTGACGTCGAGGGGAAAGATAGTAAAGATAACAGAGATAAAGCTGTCCATGACATATGAGGTGTGCGGGAATCGAGACAAGTCGCATGAAGCAGGGGAAAGAGTCGCAAAGATGTGAATCCATGGATAGAGGGACGCGTGGCGTCAACTTCAGGGAAAATGGTAAGAAGTCCCCTTAGCAGTGCGTCGCAAGGCAAGAAATCGTAACATTACCCCCCCATCTGACCCATGCTAGCCCCTAGCATGGCAGACCATCAGTCGACGCGATCGACTGGGACAGGGGGACCGGACTTTTTCCAGGCGGCGCGCAGGTACTTCTCCTCCTCCTCAGTGGGTTCTTCACACAACCAATGTCCATCCCAAGTGATCCAGGTAAAAACATACTTGTCCTTAGCACCATAGCCCCATATCTTTTGATATGGTTTCGTCCGATCTTCGATCCGAGGCGGCGATGCCCATGGATCGAAGTTATCAGATGGGGTGTCACAGATAGAGGGGGCTTTGGTGGGGACGACCACTTGTGGATCCAAATGGCGATGTTTGCGGTGATCGTTGGCGGTGGTGAGAGTGTCGACGGCAGTGGTAATGAAGAGGGATAGGATGGCGGATTCAAGTTCAAGGAGATCAAGAGGAGACATGACAGATATAGGGGTGGATGAGGACGATGAAGGCGATGGCGAATAATCCAAGCTAAAGACGACATCCTTTTTGCTCTCAAAGAGCTTTTTCTGGGTTGTGGATCGTGCTTTCGTGTCGTAGCAAGGAGGGATCATCGTGATAATTGAATGAGTGGAAAGTCCTTTATCCAAAAGGTAGAGAGCAAAGTTGGCGATGGTAGAGATGATGGGGGTCGATGTGATAGAAGGTGAGGCCATAATGTGTGTCGTCGACTGGCAGCTCTTATATCTTTCGTCCAGCCCCTTCGGCGGTAGGATGTTGCCGATAGAAGTCGGCGATAAGGTCAGCTGAGTGTCGCACATTTTCCAGGGGTTCCCACGAACTGTCACTCATGGGAAAACCTTTCCACTGGACTAGGAATTGAAGTTTACGCCCTCGGCTGTACAACCTTGATTGTAGGATGCGCTCTACTTCAAACTCTTCTTCCCCTTCAATAAGGTCAGGTGGAGGTCATGCAAAGCTTTCTCCGTGTAGTTCTGTCTCCTTATAGGGTGTAAGGAGATTCGCATGAAACACCGGATGAATCTTCCAGGTTTTCGGCAACTCCAGCTCATAGGAGACGTCTGATAAGACCTTCTTGATTCAGAAGGGGCCATATCGTTTGGGCGCTAACTTCGCAGTGGGGTAAAAGGTCCGAAGATTCGTTCCTTCCAACCATACTTGAGCGCCTTCTTGATAGGGGATAAAGCGGGTCTTCCCTCGGTTCGCCATCAGCTGTTGCGCATGTTTAATACAATCTTGCGCGTGCTGCCTTCTGATGACCATTTCTTCCAGACGTTGGTCTACTGATGGGGATGTCGTGGGTTTTGGGGTCCACGTCATTCGCGGTTCCCAACCCATGATGAGGGAAAACGGAGAGTGTTTCGTAGTCGCGTTTGGCCATGAATTATGAGCAAACTGTGCTACGGGCAAAGCCTCCGCCCAGTTGTCTTGTTGTACATTGCTCCAGTGGCGAAGATACTGTTCAAGCCATTGGTTTGTTCGTTCCAACTGGCCATCCGTTTGGGGGTGATAGGCTGACGAAATATTTTGGCGTATTCCTAGGGTCGTACACAGTCTTTTCATAAAGACTGATGTGAACCGGGGGTCTCGGTCTGTGATAAGTTTTCGTGGGATACCATAGTGAGGGTAGACGTGATGGAGGTACAGCTGCGCCACTCCTTCCGCAGATATCGACTCGTTGCAAGGAATAAAGATTGCCGCTTTCGAGCAATCGTGGTCAGTAATGGTGAGGATAGAGTCGTATCCCTTGGATGGCGGCAACTTTGTGATAAAGTCCATAGAAACAACTTCAAATGGTTCCGCATCTGGATCTGTGGTTATAGGGAATAGGCGTGGTTTTTGTCGATGAGGATTTATTTTGTTGGCTTGACACGTTGCGCATCCTTTAACGTACTCCTCTACATCTTTCCGCATGTTGGGCCACCAGTAATCTCGCC
The DNA here is from genome assembly GCA_025769895.1 of Lactarius psammicola. NCBI lineage: Eukaryota > Fungi > Basidiomycota > Agaricomycetes > Russulales > Russulaceae > Lactarius > Lactarius psammicola. The sequence continues at coordinate 49,365 of WTXK01000125.1, forward strand.
GTAATAGTTCATAAGTGTTGGCAATTCCCGGATGTCCCATGCTAGGAGTGTCGTGGAAAAAGGTGATTACCCCCCGCTTAAGATCGTTGTCCCCGACAACGACAAGGGCCTCTCCTTTCCACCATAAGCCATCCAATTTCTTCAAATTGTATGGCTCTACCCATCGCAAAACGTCTTTCTCATCGAGGTTTTGTGAGATTTGAGTCCAGATGTCCATATCGTGCATAGACACCCCCACTGCGCAGGCGAACCGGTCAGCGGGAAGGACAATAACGTCGTTGTTGTCTCCTTCCCCTGTCCCATGGTCAGGCCTTCGGGATAAGGCGTCCGCACGACTGTTGCGGCATCCTGGGATATGCTTTAAAATAAAATCATATTCCGATAATTCCAGGAATTCGCACGCAACTCGTCTACTGATCTTCCTCGGCTCTTTCCAGTATTGGAGATTGGCGTGGTCGGTGTGAATGATGATTTTGTGAGGGGATCCCACCAAGTACGTTCTCCAAGCCCGTAACGCTTTCACTATTGCCAGCAGTTCTCGGTCATAGATGTCATAATTGTGCTCCGCTTGGCTTAGTGATTCAGAGTGAAACGCTACTGGGTGCAGTTTTTTGTCTGGGCCTATTTGATTCAGTACGGCCCCTATCGCGACATTTGATGCGTCCACTTCTAGTTCGAACGGCTTCTCCAAGTCGGGAAAAAGAAGTACCGGTTCATCTCCGATACATTGCTTGATGGCGTCAAATGCATCTTGCTGCTTTTGTCCCCATTGCCACCCCGTTTCCTTTTTTGTTAGATCATGAAGTGGTCGCGCTTTTGCGGAGAATCCTTGGATAAATCTTCGGTAGAAGTTACAAAAGCCTAGAAAGGCTCGTACTTCTTTGAGGTTCTTCGGTGGTTGCCATTCTTGAATACCTCGGACTTTGACTGGATCCATCTGAATGGTTCCATGTCCGATTATAAGTCCCAGGTACTCTACTTGGCGTACCTCAAATACACACTTCTCCGGTTTGACATAGAGGTCCTACTCTTCACAGATCCTCAATACTTCATGCAGTACGGCTCGATGATGTGGCAAGTTGTCGGCGGTCGCAATTAGAATGTCATCCATGTAGACGATTACTTCTCCCGTTAGAGTCAGAGTTTGGAAGAGGTCATCCATCATTGCTTGGAATGTTGACGGCGAATTGGTGAGTCCAAAGTACATTACCAAGGGCTCGAAAAGTCCTTGGTTGGTCTTAAACGCCGCCTTCCATTCGTCGCCTTCTTTGATACGAACGTTGTTGTATCCCCAACGAATATCCAGTTTGGAATATAAACGTGCTCCCCGTATTCGATCAATAAGTTCCGGGATCAACGGAAGGGGGTATTGGTTTCGTACAGTGACGTCATTGAGGCGTCGATAGTCTTGGACCGGTCGTAACTTCCCATCTTTCTTCTTTATGAAGAAGAAAGAGGATGCGTAGGGCGATTTCGACGCTCGAATATACCCTTTTTCCAGTTGTTCGGTGAGGAAAGCGGTGAGCGCTACTCCTTCGTCTTGTGTTAACGGATAAACTTTACAATCTAGTGTGGCTGGGGCGTTTGGCAATAAATCGATAGCATGGTCCCATGGTCGCACGGGGGGAAAACGGTTAGAGGCTTCTTCCGAGAACACTTTGGCATGTCGTTGGTATTCTTCGGGTATCATGTCCTCAAACGTGCGTTGGGGTTTTTTCATTGCTTCTCGTTGCGCCAATTCTGATGCCGTAGTGGTTTTTCGTAGCCACGCGATATGGGGCTCTTGCTCCTCGTCCATCAACTGCTCCCATGCCTCCTCGTCAAGTTCATACGTCTCCAACGCCCGAATGGAAGCTTCCATGGGCGTGGCTTCGTCTGACAAGTGCAGGCTAGTGATGACGACTGGTTGCCACTCCTCGTCAAGTGTAGCATCCCCCCATCTGATCTTGGGTTCGAACACTGTGAACCATGGGTATCCCAAGATTACTTCGTCTTTTCCTAAATTTGTTACTAGGAATCGAAGTGTCTTTTCTTCTTTTCCAGTTCGCACTATAAGGTCGGCGTACTGTGTGATGGCGCCGTCTTGGTTGTGAGTTCCGTCCACATTCCATATCCTGATGGAATTAGCGGTGGTTCGTGTCGAGATTTGGAGTCGTTTGAGTAACGCTGAACAAATAAAATTGTCTGTGGCTCCTGAGTCTATCAGGACTTGTCTTTCGGCCGTCGCGTGTGCAGATTTGAACAAGACGGGGACTCTCATTGATCGATATCTGCTATGGTACACGTTAAGATTGAGTGCTCTCGCCCAGGCCGCCGGGTTCAAGCGTCGGGAAAATCCTCTCTTCCAAACAATTTTTCTACCATCAGATCGCGCACTTCCTGGCTCTGCGCCTTCATTGCTGCGATCTGAGCATCCGCCTGTTCTTCAACCGAAAGTACGCGATTAGACTGTATGGTGACAGAAGAGATGGCGGGAGTTGGTACACTTGAAGTCGTGGAAGTCGATGGGGTGGCTGCGGATAGAGCCGCACGCGCGCTCTTTTGTGGACAGTTACGCGCGATATGCCCTTTCTCACGGCACCTAAAACATTTGCCATCCTTTTGAAGCTGGAGCTTGTCAGCGTCCGTGATTGTGACATTGGCTCGGGCTCGTCCAACGTCCATGGCATTAGGGTCTCGTGTTTTACTGAGGGCTTGTACCCACTGTTCTCGCGAGTGAGTCCCCCTTTTTCGCGGCTTTCCTCCTTTCCCCAGTCGCTCCTTGAGGACAAGGTACTCAGCCTGCTGTAACCTTGCGGCGTCTTTCCACTGTTCCCAGTTAATAGGGTGTTGAAATCGTACAGCGTTAATGACTAACGCGTTCGGCAATCCGTCTTGGAACATGTCAAGTGTAATGGGGTCGTCAAGGTTGTATCCTGCCTTCCCGGCAAGGTTCTGGAACTGTGCGATGTATGAATCGATATCCTCTCCCTTCATTGTAAGGCTTGGGAGTGCTTTGCGTGCCTTAGTTTGTTCGGCGGTGTCGGTGTAGGCCTGGACGAAGCGCGTGTGGATTGTGTCCCACAAGTTGTTTTCGTTGTGGGGCACCCCATTGTTAATCTGTCCTTCCAGCCACTGTGCTTGCTCGTCGACCCAATCGTCTACCAATGGTCCTCTAATGTAAGAGAGGAACGTCATAGCTCTTTGATAAGGAATGGCTAACTGGTCCACATTGGGATTCATCCCTCTGTACAACGTGAAGGCTCTAAGGAACGATTTGCTTTGCTCCCTATTGCCGTCAAATTGCGGGGGTGGATTTCCTCCCAACCGTCCATGTCCTCCTGGTGCGGGCACAATCGGAGCAGGGGCAGCGCCTCTGCCACCGCCACCGCCACCGCCTGGGGCTCCTCCTTCAGGTGGCGGACCTCCTCCGGAAGCGGGGACTCCTCCTCCAGGTGGCGGACCCCCTCCGGATGCGGGGACTCCAGGTGGCGGACTCCTCCTCCGGATGCGGGGACTCCTCCTCCGGATGCGGGGACTCCTCCTCCGAATGGCGCCCCTCCTCCCGATGCGGGAACGCCCCCTCCTGTTACTGTGAGGGTTGTGCTTGCTTGGCTCTGTGACATCGTTGTACTAGGGAACGATGATGCTGGCAGGTTGATAACGGGTACTGGGATGCTCGGGGAGTCTGGTTGATCTGTATCAAGTCCTGCTCCTTTTGGCGCAAATGGTCCTACTCCTAGGTCGTTGGGCACAGGTTTGAACGTGTACCACTGTCCTTCAGTTTTGGAATATTCGATGAAGGCCCAAAGTCGTTTGTCTTCCAGATAATGGATAGGCTTGTAGGTGTTTTCTTTTGGTTCGAAGATATAGTATCCCGAATACTCTTGACTTTCCCTCCAGACAGCCGATCCTTTAACTTTGTCTGAGAGTTCGTCGCTATGAAGGAGTTCAATGTATTCGGGGCTAAACTTGGTTCTACTTCGGCTGTACGAAGCCACGATGAAAGAGTTCTGACTTAATGTAACGCCACCACAGGGGCGTTAAGTACGACGTGTACTTCGAAGTCAATCTGTCAGGGGTTCTGGTAGAGCGAGTCGGTTAGGACTCAGTCCGGTGATGAATAAGAGTCAATCTAGCTTCGAGAGCTTATCAACCCTAGTCAGAGTAAACTGAGCTCAGGCACGAAGGCGAGCAGGGGACTTAAGCACAAGGGCAAGTCAAAGACGGGTTCGTGAGTACTGATGTGGTTTTACACAAGAAGTCAGAACTGCAGTACATGCCAGTCCGACTACGACCTATATACTAGTACAAGCCCCAAAGAGACAACAACAGGGCAACATAATAGGTAAACAGATGGCGCTATGAGGAGCACATAAGCGCGACAGGTATCGTATGATGTCAGAGATAAGACAGGGTCAGGAGTCGACTATCAGTGACATGCAGTGGTCAGAGGACCAAGTGGCAGCCGATGCACGGCGTATAGTATTCAGTCATGGGTTATCGCAGAACGTATCATAGAAGGCAGCAAACAATGTATAGTAAAGGCGCAACGCCTATCAGTCAGGAGGGGGTCACAAGGGACGTCAGGTGTGAAAGGAAGTCAAGGATAAGGAAGCGAAGCTGTCCATGAAGGCAGACATGTGAGGGGTCTGGGTGTAGGGTGACGTCGAGGGGAAAGATAGTAAAGATAACAGAGATAAAGCTGTCCATGACGTACGAGGTGTGCGGGAATCGAGACAAGTCGCATGAAGCAGGGGAAAGAGTCGCAAAGATGTGAATCCATGGATAGAGGGACGCGTGGCGTCAACTTCAGGGAAAATGGTAAGAAGTCCCCTTAGCAGTGCGTCGCAAGGCAAGAAATCATAACAATTGTGAATACTGTACATTGCACATGCCTCTCTGTCAGCTCTCACAGGTCAGCTTCGAGAAAATCCTGTTCCAGCGCACAGAAGCGCTTCTTTTCTTCATTGTTCATTGATTCTATGAGGGCCATGGTTTGGCGAACTTTGTCTTGTGTGGTAGTAGTGGCGACGGAGGTACTGGCTTCTGGATAAGTGGGTGGGGCTTCTTCTGCCTCTGCTGGTTTGGAGTCTGTGGCTCTGGCTTGTGTCTGAGCCCTTTGGGGACGAGGTGGGGCCTTGTTACACTCTCTTGCCATGTGTCCTTGTGTGCAACACCTGAAGCACCTTCCTTCTTTCATGTACTGTCTTCTTTCTTCATCTGTGAGCTTTTTAAAAGTGGGGGAAGAGGTGGTGGCGTCCACATCCATGGCATTGGGGTCTCTAGGTCTCTGTCTTTGATTGATGACACTTTGAGTTGGTCCGAAGGTCCGTAGTCCTGGTCCTGATCTCAGGAGTTGGTACCTTTGGTTCTTAGCTCTTGCTGCTGTTTGCCATTGGTTCATAGTTTCAGGGATAGTGTTCCTCATTAGGCATGCTTTGTACAAGGGTGCGATGAGTCCCCTTTTGAAGAACTCCACTGTTCCTGGGGTGTCTCTGGACCATCCTGCAAGTCCTGCCAGGCATTCAAACTGGAGAATGTACTCATCCAGTTGTCTTGGTGCCATCTTTAAAGTGACTAGTTGTCCATATGCCTTTTCTTTGTTCAAGGAGTCCATCCAGTCTTTGTCAAAGGTGGCAAGGAAGTTGTCCCACAATTTCTTGCTTTTCTTGGTTACAGTGTTTGTAGTGTCTGCTATTGCTGCCTCCATTGCATCTTCTATGGAGTTAACCCATAGCATTACTGATGGTCCCTTGAACAGGGTCAAACAGTATAGAATTTGCGAATAGTATTCTTTGATCATGGGGTGTTCCTCATTTAGTTTAATGAAGCGGAGCATCTCTCTTTTGAACTGTGCACTTTGATTCCTATCACCGGAGAAGGAGGTGGGTGTAAACCCTTTTAGTCCTCCTCCATTTGGATTCTCTGGTGGGGTCGTTCCTGACCCTGTGGCATTGATTGAAGCGGACATGAGGGATGGAAGTGTTTGGGTAGTGTCTAGGGGCAGGTGGTAGTGTATCTGATAGTGGTGGGAGTCGAGAAGTAGTGGTCTGTGGTGTGTCTGATAGTGCTGAGCCAATCTGAAAGGGTTCTGTGGGTGGGGGACCAAATGATGAAGTGGCTGTGTTCACAGCAAGTGATTGTGGCTGTTCCTGTTCACTGTGGTCACTTTCTTTGTCTGATTCAGTGTCTTTTTCTTCCTCACTTGAGGATTCTTGTGGTGCTCTATATGTGCCACTCCCAGATGCTTCTGGTGTGGCGATTCTTTGTGGTGGTTGTGGTGGGGGAAGGGGATTTTGCGAGTCTGTTGATTTCCACCAACCTAGTCCTGCAGTGTTTTGTCTGGGTGCAATGTCTGCGCTTCTGGCTTAATATGTTCCTTTGATTCTAGAGTAGTTGAGGAGATACCAGTCGTCATTTATGAACTCTACTGCTCTTGGTGTGCCTCGTACTAAGCACTTGTAGCTAGGTGGTTGATTCTGAGGAAAGGTGTCCCAATATGCGCCTCCTGTTTCTCCCCTTCTTTTGACGTGTTCTGGGAGATCGTCTTGTGTTCTGACTGTGACTGATGTCCAACTATTGTCTTCTTCAAACTGTAGTTTGATGCTCACCACGATGGTGGTTGTTCTATGAGTTATTGGGGTTCTTTTTGTTCTGGGGACACAATGCTTGCCACTGTTGTGGTCGTTTTATGCTGTGGTTTGGTTCCTAGTGTTCTGTGACACCTACTTGTGTCAGGGTGGGTCGTCCAGTCTGCACCTCAAGGGCAATGGCTTCTTGAGTGGTCTGGTAAGGTCAAAGGGTTCTTGTTGTTGTGGTAGACTTGGCTTATGTTACGCCCTAGCAGGGGCGTTGTGCAAAGGGTGGTTCAAAGGTTCAGAGTGTCTGTGAAGACACACACTAATAGATGAGCAAAGACGTCTATTGTCTGTGATGCTACAAGTCTAGTAGTGTCTAATAGATGTTGTGCACAATGGGCACAACTGACTTAGTGACAGGACACCTAGTCCGAAGTGCAAGACACTTCTCTACGCCTAATCTTGGTGGCAAACTAAGTCAATCAGGTGTGGTGTTGTTATAGTACAACTGCAAAGACTTCGAAGGGAGGTTTGACTCAATTAGAGTCGAGGGAGGTGATTCACAAGATGAGAGAAGGACTGTTCACACCAAAGATACAAAGGCAAGGTTGCTAGATTGCAAACAAAGCCAAGTCTGGCTTCCTACCATGTAAAGTACAAGTATATATACTGCTCAAGTCCCAAAGACAAGCATACAAGTGTAGACACATGTAAACGTAGTTATCAAGGTTTTCTTTATCAGAAGCACAAGGCGAAACAGGAGCAAGCCACATCTAGAACAAAGGTATGCACAAAAGGGGAAGACGAAGGGGAAGGGGGAACGAACCAAAGTAGTGATAAGGAAGACATACATGTGAAAGTGACTGAAGCGTCCGGATCATAACATCAGTCAGACCACCTGGTCTTCAAGTGTAGATGACATAGACAGAGGAGACAATCAAGCGGAGGGGACTAGTGTCTACTCATTTGGGTCTACACTATCACTCCAGAGCAGCAATGGAGTAGGAAGGGATGGCAATACTGTGTGGACATGTTTCATGTCCTCCTACAACATTGACACATGTAGCAGGTTTATCGGAGAAGACATATGACATCGGACCACCCATACACATCATTCTCTGACCCTGTAGATGTGTCATCATCTGATGCAGAATTCTTCAATAAGGATGACATGTATGGCTTGGACCATAACATGAGGGAAGTTGTTATGGAGTCTTCGGATGAAGAACAGGTAGAGGGGTCACAATGCTCGGACGACAGAATGGTAAGTGCTTGGGCATTTCTAGCATGATCAAGGATCTGACAAACAATTTGTGTTTGACGATTCTCCACTATGTATGACATTACCACATTGGCTATACTCATACCTTAGGACCATATGGACATAGGTCAGACATGTTTCAATGTTCCCCACAGTGTGGCTACATCGTCCTCTGACATGTACTCATCTGATACAGAGGCAATTGACTATTTTGGATCAGACAATGGGATTGATACCATGAGTGGGTCCTCAGATGATAAATAAGGAGCAGACACATCTCATTCAGTTGAAGACATGATTGTGAGTGTATGTCCGTCTCTACAACATCCGCAGTTTTGACATTGGCATAGGATGACAATCTCACTGAGATACTTCAGTCCATCCATAGAAATGCAGACAACATGTCACTAATGGCCCAGGAACTTTGTCAAGCTCTGGGGATTGATATTGACTCACTATCTGACACACTCTACGATCAGGACATGAGCCCCCCTTGAGGAGACACTAGTATACCTTGTATGGTTTTGGTGATAGTATTATTACATGAAGCAGAGATGCTCCACAGGCCTCTGATATACATAGCACATGTTACGAAACGACAGCGCACGTGATCCTGAGCCCTTGGAAGAGGGGCAACTGGAAGAGGAATCATTCGGCGACGATCAAGTATGGGCAGCAGTACTTGCCCAGGAAGAGCAACATCACGCAGAAGTTATGCGACAACGGGCCGAGTATCACGGCATGTCACCAAGTACAAACTCACATGATGAAGAATAAGTCGAACAGATGCTGCAAGACACACAAGCATGGATGGAACGGCTCTCCCTAGAACTGGATGAGTGGCATTTGCCGGGTGAGCGATCAGCTTATGCATGGACAGTGACACCAGAATGATCACGTGACCATACAGGAAGGCACGTGATGAGTCTAGAAGTGGCTAGAAGGCCATGGACTATGCCTTATCGTAGCGCCTTGGGGCACAATAGGCAAACACATCATCATTGGACAGGACCCTTATCATTCTTATCTCCTTATCCCCTATCATCAGCATTAAGGGCATGTGTACGTTTATCATTGCATATCACGGACTTATGATATTGTTATCGCACGGGGCTGTGCTTATCACGCCTCATGGTCTCTTATCTCGGACTTTACTTATCTTTGTGGTTCCTGGATGACTCATTCCTAGGACAGCAGTATTAGGGTTTGCTGGGTTTAAACCTGCACCCTCTTGTGTATATAAAGGCTAAGGACTTCACTTTCATACCTTAGCTTTAGCAACTTGTATTCTTGTATTCTTTCCACCAATCTAGTCCTTTGCCTAGTGCTCTTTGCCTAGTGCTCTGCCATCATCTACCTCTGATGCAATTAAGTCAGGAAGACTGCCAAGCAGCCCCACAGACAAGGGGAACCTCGGACCGTTCATGCCAGTTTCAAGCAAGTCAAAGCCAAATACTAAGGAACGAAGGATCACTTGAACACGATTGGAGTCACGTGATCAGTGAACCCCAGCGCAGTGTTAAGTCAATGCCATACGGAAGTGGAACCGTAACAGCACAGGTGTAGATCTATCATCAAAAGGTGCCTGTACATCAACTGAGTGTTCTATTGTAAATCATGACACATGTTACAATTTTCAGTTGTGTGACCTCCGAAACACAATGGAGGACAGCTGTGAGCAAGGTGGAGAAATCATGGATATGGTTACAAGAATGGCTAGAACAGCCAAGTGTCAGTGGATGATGCTTGAGTTTCATAGAGAGCATGCACACTAACAGAGATAGATTGTTGAAGCACATTTAAAGGGCTAGAGGACACCATACATCCACCTCATAAACCACCTCCCTTCCACTCAACTCTTTAACAACATTCACCTCATCCACCATGTCTCCAAGGCACTTTGAAACAGTTTAAGATTCTGACACAGAAATAATAGAACAAGTGACATATTGTCGGAGGACGAAGAAGAGAATCAAGACTACCTACAAGCAGGTCCACAGTGATCAGCCTCCTGCGGAGAAGTCTGGACAGGCTTCCAACACATGGAGCAGAACTTAAAGGCAGATAAAGCTCCACAATGAAAAGCAATTAGAGCCCCACACTTCCAGGGCCACACAGCCAGAGGAAGACAACATTGGATATATGGATACCCATGAGTTTATAGATGAACAAGAAGACAACCTCAATGATATCTACCCAGAGGGGATGCAGACTCTGCCCACAGTATGGTCATGTCTATCCTGTTTCAATGACACTTCTTATAATGCCCAGAGCACCATGAGTCAATGGCTCCAGTATCGGGGCAGATACCTTAACATCCTACTTGAGATGGAGGGTCATCCGCCTTCTCCATCCTGTTCTGTCTGCTCCACCACACATGCAGATATCAAGTGCTCTAACTGCTTCGGAGCAAATGTGTTTTGCAAGGTCTGCTGCCTCTCTGTACACAAGAGGTCTCCATTCCATCGATTGCTTCTTTGGACTGGAAGTCACTATGCACCAACATCCTTGTATTCTCTTGGTTATCTGCTATGCCTAGGACATGCTGGTGAACCCTGTCCTAAGACAGTGGAGGTATGCCCATATTAGGTATTGGCTCATATACTTATGCTCACATCCATGTCAGGGAGTGAAGGCATCAAGGAAGTGTCGGACCAGAGCTGCAGCTTCATCCTCTCTCCGATTGGTGGAGGAGGAAGATGATCCTCTAGTGGACACTGCAGACCACATCTGCCAGTTACCCACACCTAGAGCAACACCACAGCCTGATGGTCCTACCACAGCTCCAGCCATCTCCAACACCCTCTTTGACTTTCTGGATACTCCCATGGATTCAAGTCATAGCCATGTGCACCGCACACGCACAGGGAGGAATGGAAATCCATTGATCACCTCCATTGACCACTCTGAGGTTTTTGAGATGGAAGTACTCTTTTGTGCTTGCTCCAACACATACAGCAAGGATAAGCAGCTCTTGAGGGCGGGGCTCTTTCCTTCGACCTTCAAACAAATTGAGAATATATTCACCTTTGCTGTCTTGGACAATTTCTTGACCAATAACTTGGAGTGTAAAACAACAGCTCAGCAGTATTATTTAAAGCTGCAGAGCATGACAAGTGCTATGTTCCCTGATCATGTCCCAGTAAGACAAGCCATTACATCTACATTCCAAGTTGACCTACTGTTATAGAATCGGTACAAACAATTATTGAGGGCATCCCGTCAATGGAGAGACTTGAAGAATAGGATGCAGACTGGGCTTGGGTATCAGGTGGAGCAAGAGACACCTCAAGATGGATCCATGGCCATCTTCTGCCCTGCATGTCCACAGCCTGGGATAAATCTTCCTGATGACTGGAAGATGAAATATCCCCAGTATGTTGATATGATTTATTTCTTCTATCCTTTCCCTAACAAATTCACCTCAAGGGATCATCTCATCAGGACGTTTATCATGGATGGGAACTTCTCTGCTGAGCATATAAGATATCAGATGAGGGAGGACGACATCGCCCTGTCACCTGGAATGGCATTCTTGGCCAATCCAGATCTCTACAAGGCCCACCTCCGAAGTGGAGCTGAGATGGTCCAGGTAAGTGTGAATTCATTCTCTCTTGGATCTAGCTATATCCTGCCATAGCCCAGTACATGTAACACATACAAGGCTATCGAACAAGCAAATTCAAGTAGATCTCACTTGGATGTTACAGGCATTGGAGCAACTGCCTGTCACCATGGATTCTTTGTTCCAACATCTGTAGTGAACTTCCAGAAGGGAGAGCGGTAAGCAAGTTGGTTGAGAAGTCTTATGTAGGAGCTGACCTATTATGTCCGATAGGCAGATAAATATGGACTATAGCATCTGCAAAGCACTCTCCTACAATATGGAGGACATCCCTGTGATGCTTGTCATGTATGATATTATGTGCCAATATCGTGTTAACTTCAAGGAAAGGGTTGCAAAGAGCCCAGGCCTATCCCTGTCTAGCTCCATGGAACTCCGCACTGGCATTGGACTGTTTCACATCCATGGACATCAAGATTCCTGTTTGCCCCACTATTCTCCGAGCTTCATTCCTGGAGCAAAGCAGGTTGATGGAGAAATAATAGAGACACTGTGGGCCCCTCTAAACAATATTTCTAGAAGCCTACATGGAATGACATTGGCACATTGGCAAGAAGTCCTTGATGCCCATATGAACCATTCCAACTGGAAGAAGATGGTCCGCATTGGTATGTATTGTCCTATCATTTACCATGTGCATTGCTGAAAATACATCCAATGTGATAGTTCCTTCACTTCTCAAGCGTTGGAAGCGCTTAGAGGATGGCCTGGCTCTAAGTGCTGAGGCATTCATGGCTCTCACCAAGCACTTCAAGAAGCAGACCAAAGGATGGCTGAAGGATGATCAGGCTGCTCAGCGGAGCAGGGACCTCAGTCCTGAAGCTATGGACATATATGACACTGCCAAGGAAAAGGGTAGGAAACATGTGGCCCTCCGATCTGATCTAAACTTATGAATATGATAAGCTCCATCTCAGTGCGATGATCCAGCAGGAGCTTGTTTCAGAGGAGAGTGGTGACAGTTCAGTCCATGGGCAGACCTCATGGATTGCTTGTGGTCTTAAAATTCAGGAAATGCAGTAAGTGCATCTGAATGGTTGTCATCTCCGCATCTAATATTTGTGAAGACTGGCCATCAGATATCAGCTCCGAACCTATGGATCACAACATACATCTGAGGAAGCTCAAATCATTGAAAATAAGTGTTCCCGTCTTCAGAAGCTTATAGACATGTTTGAGCATCGGGCAGACTCATACCTGCTCCACTACAGATTCACAGAGGATGCTCCTACACTACCTCTGGGTGATTATTCAGAGTTTGACCATGTGGACAGTGTAGATGGTTCTGGTGCTTCACACACTACTGGTCCATCATCCCCAACTCACCACCATACTCCACGCACCTCCGACGGCTCTGGGATCAATAATGTGAATGCTGAAGACATATCCATCCTCCTCCCATCAACTCTTGGATGGGAATGGTGTGTGCAGCACAGTGTCCAGTCCCTTGCGGAGAAGGAAGCTAGGCTGCGATATGCACAGGCGACTGACTCGATTCACAGCATGCGCCTTGCCCTTGGCTTTAAGTCCGCCCTGTTCCATGACCAGGTCCGACCTGCTAACACACAGCGGACCAAGACCCGAGCTTGGGATGCCATCCACAGTGTCGACACTACTGTTCATCAACATGCCCGCAATTATAGCATGGCAAGAGATTCATTCCTGAAGATTAGAGATGCATATGAGGGAGGACCAGAGCTACCAGAGCTCCGATTGGAGGACCTCCGTGTCAACACAGCGATTCTTGGTGCAACACAGGTCGGACAGCGTAACACTCAGCTTCCTTGGATCTGGAGCTTTGGTACAACTGTTGATCAAGATGGAACATGGATGGATGAATGTGAGTGCCAAAAACAGTGTTACATTTAACTCACTCATAGAGTGGGCAGTTAACAGGGTTCATTGGCTTCGTGCCAAGGCTCAGTTCCAGAGATGGATGGAGGAGCAGGCAAGCCTTCACAATGAAGCTGAATGGGTTCCTGCATATTTTCATGCTAAGGCGGAGCAGTGGAAGGTACTCATGAGTAAAGCGGCACAGAGGTCACAGCATGGCCACAAGGCATATGCATCACAGCAGATGTATTTGTGGGAGGAGCTTTCCAGAAGCTCGGAGAAGGCCCTTTCTCCTATCACATCTGCTCCACTGCAAGAGTTTAGGGGTACATCACTGTATCTGTCTTAGGATTATTGTGTTCTCCCTTCTGTGCAACCACCATTATTGATACTGGCTTGACACAATACTCTAGTTACTTCTACCCTTTCACATAATGCAGAAGCTTTTGGTCTACCTTCCACTCTCAGTTAGTCTTTCATTCTCTTGATAACAACTGTCCTCCATCTCCAGTATCTGCTCCACCTATCATCTCCTATTTATTGCCCTGTGATAGAGACAATGCTTCGGACGATAGTAATGATATGATGCATTCTTTGTGAATAAGTGGTCAGGATATTGTGTGGAACTGGACAGCTGCTGACCCTAGTGGAGTTATGCACCAGTTGGACCATAGCTTGCAAGTTGGTGGATCAAGTGGAGGAGTGGATCTTAGCTCACTAGAATGTGGAGATATACCATGGCTTGACATGCATAATGTATGTGGTTATATGATTCAAAGTAGTAGATATCTATGTTTCAGAGTGTGTAAATGTACCCTGGTCCGACCATCATTATAAAAGTGGTCAGATTATGCAAGGGATGGAATAGCCAAGTAATATTTGTACCAGTGTGCGGACATGCACATTGGTCCGACCAGTAGTGTGACAGCAGTCGGATCAAGGTGGGGGAATGGACATCTACTAACCAGAGTGCAGAGACGTACCCTTGTCCAACCAGTACTGTGTAAGTGGTCGGACCACGTTTAAGTAGTTTACATGTGTTTCCCAAAGTGTGGATATGTATTTTATGGAAAGTAGTGTGCAAGTTGTTTTATTAGAGTGGAGGAGTGGAAACATACTTACCAGAGTGGTCGGAGAAGTGCAGGGGTGTCCAGAGATGATTTCTGGTCCAACTCACAATCTCTATGCTCGATATGCTTTGGTCCACCAGCCGACGTCAGCTGACCCATGAAATATGGAAGATTCTCCAATGTCGGCCGACGTTGGCTGCCCATGAGATATGGGAGATTCTGCCTGTTGGCTGGCCCATCAATTATGTAAGCCATTGCTGATCATTATGTGCCTCAGACCCCTCCCCCTCTCCCTTTCCCTCACCATTGCACCCCCTCAGACCCCCCCATTCCTTCACCCAGGCTGTCATCTGGCCCTGCTACTGCCACAGCGCCACCTCAGACCCCTCCCCCTTCCCCTCCCTCTCCCTCTCCCTCTCCCTCACTGTTGCGCCCCCTTGGACCCCCCCATTCCTTCACCCAGGCTGTCGTCTGGCCCTGCTACTGCCACAGTGCCACCTCAGAACGCCCCAGGACCCCCTCTGTTATGCCCTAGCAGGGGCATTGTGCAAGGGATGGTTCAAAGGTTCAGAGTGTCTGTGAGGACACACACTAATAGATGAGCAAAGACATCTATTGTCTATGATGCTACAACTCTAGTAGTGTCTAGAAGGTGTTGTGCACAATGTGCACAACTAACTTAGTGATAGAACACCTAGTCCGAAGTGCAAGACACTTCTTTACACCTAATCTTGGTGGCGAACTAAGTTAAACAGGTGTGGCATTGTTATAGTACAACTACAAAGACTTCAAAGGAGGGTTGACTCAATTAGAGTTAAGTGAGATGGTTCACAAGATAAGAGAGAGATGGTTCACACCAAAGATATGAAGGCAAGGTTGCTAGATTGCAAACAAAGCTAAGTTTGGCTTCCTACAGTGTAAAGTACAAGTATATATAGTGCTCAAGTCCCAAAGACAAGCATACAAGAACAGACACATATAAATGTTGTTATCAAGGTTTTTCTTTATCAGAAGCACAAGGCGAAATGGAGCAGACCACACTCAGAACAAAGATATGCACAAATGGGGAAGAGGAAGATAATAAACCAAAGTAGTGGTAAGGAGAACATACATGTGAAAGGGCTGAAGCATCCAGATCATAACACCCTCAGACCCCTCCTCCCTCTCCCTCTCCCTCACCATTGTGCCCCCTCAGACCCCCCCATTCTTTCACCTGGGCTGTCATCTGGCCTTGCCACTGACACAGCACCACCTCAAACCACCTCAGGACCACCTCAGACCACCCTTGGACCACCCCAGGACCCTCCTAGAACCCTCCCTCCCCCTCACACAGGCCATCTGGCCTTACTGCCACCGCCACATCTCCTCAACCCCCCCTGGGGCCCTCCTGCCCCCTCCCCTTCCCCTCTCTTGGCCAGCTGGCCTCACCACTGCTGCTGCACCTTCTCAGACCACCTCAGGGCCCTCCTGGGACCCCCTCTCAGCCTCTTCTGACCAGCTGGCCTCACCACTGCTGCCATGCCTCCTTGGACCCCCCTTGGGGCCCTCCTGCCCCCACTCTCTCCATCACCTAGGCCATCTGGCCTCACCACTGCCACAGCACCTCCTCAGATGCCTCTGCCCCCCCTCCCCCTGCCTCTCCTGGCTGGCTGGCCTCACTACTGTGCCTCCTTGGACACCCCTTCTCCCTTCCCTCTCTGGCCATTCCAAGTGAGTCACAGAAGCCTTTTATATATTCTTAGGTACAAATACATGTATATAGCCTTGTCCAAATAGAATTTTTTTTTGCACTACTCATCCTATACATTTAAGTCCTTGAGATAATTCCTCAAGTCCTCCACTGGCATGTCTGCTGCCTTCAGCTCTTCCACTTCATCCTGTTCCTTTAGCCCTTCAGTGAAATTGAGTTCTTTCTTATGTTTGGCCTGAAACTTGAGTATTTGTGTGGCCTCCATGATGTTTGGCTTGAGGCGGTTCCTTCTGGCTCTAGTTGTCTCCTTGCTTGCTGAGAAGACATGCTCACATGGTACTGAAGTTGCTTAAATGGGAATTACATGCATAGCAAGCTCAAAGAGGGTTGGCCACTTCTTCTGATGTTCCTGCCATCATATTACTGTTAGTACTCCTCAATAAAATGGTCCATTCCTACACACCTCTCAGAACTGAATAATGTTGGCACTTTTAATTGGGGCTGCTAGATAGTCATCAACTTCACCCTCTAAGGTATCAGCCTATAACCTATAGGCAGGCATTGGGCCAACACCAAGTCTTGCCAGAGCACCTTGCATACTATTAGATGATTCAGGGGGTAAGGAGGGTGCAGCTGATCTAGTAGGGGCACTAGATGGACTGTATAAAGGCCTAAGCTACTTAAGATTTTAGTTTTTAAAGTAGCTTGATAAAATCAAAGGCACTTACTGCCTGGAAGAGGTAATCCATCACTCTGTCAGCCACATGTGATGGGTAATTTCTCTTAACCCACTCAAGCTTTAACACAGGGTTAAGAACTGTCCATATGGCATGAGAAAATTATGCAGCTTATAAGACAGCCACTCACCTATTAAAAGCATATAAACTGGAGTCTCAAAGGCATAAGTAAAGTAGCCATCTATCTTCTGATGGCCTCTTTCGATGATGGACACAGCCCCTGGTTCTTTAAGCTCTAAGACAGTCTTTAAGTCATCTAGAGACTTCATAAAGCCCTTAAATGCAGCAACTGTATCACAAAGTATTGGTGTCTTCTCATAGGAGAGTGCTTGCTGATACCAGAAGGGAATCTGATAAAAGAAATTAATAAATAAATAGAAAGGGAAAATATATATATCTCTCAAGAATTCTCTTAAGTAAGCCAAGGGCATCCCAATCACCCTTATCTAATGGATCTGGCCCTCCATTCTCCTCAAGAAACTTATCAATTGCCTAAGTTAAATTTAGCATTAGAATTTATTAAAATTTTAAAAATACCTCTTATAAGACAAATGCCCTTTTGATCATCAAATAGACAGATGACCATCTTGTCTCCACATTATGAATTAATTGTAAGGGGGGCAACTCTAACTCCTGTAAAGTTTTAGAGAATATATCATGCCTTACTGATGAATTGTGAATCTATTACAATATAAGCTTATAAAAAAATTAAAATTAAATTAAAATTACATAAACAATGATAATTTGAAGCTTCTTAACTTGGGTAAAACCAGATTCAGTTGCTTCATCAAGCATCTCCTTGCATATAAGATTCACAATATGGGCAAAGCACCTAAAAAGAGTTAGCCAAAAAAAAAACATTTAAATAGTTTAACACTTACCTAATGTGAGACTGCCTTGAAGAAAAGTGATGATTGGGGTGTTCTCTCTTTAACTGGGTTTCTAATGCATCCATCATAGTGACATTGTTGGATGCATTATCTGTTGTTACCCAGCCAACCTTAAAAAAATTAGTTAGCTAATTAGCTAAATTCTTATAAGATAAAATTAGACATTACCCCTTCTTCAAGCCCCATCCTAGCAATAATAAAGTAAGAAACCTTAGCTAACCTCTCCCCAGTGTGGGTCCCAGGAAAATGGATAAATCCAATAAGTTCAGCTCTAAGGGTTAGTTTCTTCTGGCCACCCTGAGTCTGAACCAGCTCCATCCAGTGAGCAGTAACAGCCATGTATGGCTTTATGTCAGGATCAGACCACATATCTGTGGTGTAAGTAACTTTGCCCATTCTGTTTTTCTAAATAAAAGTTAGCCCTTAAGAAAAAATATATAAATTAAAATTACCTGAATATGCTGAGACATATTGTGAAGCACCTCTGCAAAATTGTCTAAGATGCACTTATGCATGGTAGTTCTATGAGGAATGTCTGCATCACACAGCTCAGGGTGGAGCAGAAGACAGAGGCAGTGAAATTTCTCTCTCTCTACAATTCTTATAGCCTAAAAAAAAATAAGGGAAATTTTTTTTTTTTGAAAAAACCTGATCAGTGGCAACAATAAATTGTATAAGAGCATCTAAGAAGTTGTCTTGAGTGAAGGGGGGGCATGTCACTGCTTGATGCTTCACAGAAAGGCCAGTAACTCTTGCAAGGGCTTCCTCCCCCTCTTTACCTCTCAAGACAATTTTGAGCCTTTGGCATTCTTTGACCCACTCCTCTGCATGGTGCTTAAGCAGATGAGATCGCAATGGACCTGTTACAGTAGTGGCGTGATAAGAGTGAACTCTAACTCCATCATCTTGATGAAGTACCCTATAAATATTTTCAAAAATATAATTATAAAAAAATTTAAAAAAAAACTTACAAGCAGAATTTGCACTGTTTCTTTCCTTCAACAACTCAAAAGAACCTTAAGGTATCATCACCTGAGCTAGCCAGCCTAGAACCAGCTTTTTAAGCCCTTTTTGAGTGACAAGTTGAAGTCAAGGGCCCAGGATTGGGTGCCAAAGGGGCACTGGGTCCAGCATCACCCTCCTAAGAGCCATCTGACACATTTCCAAGGTTAAAAGTCTCAGGGTGAGGTGAGCTAAAGCCTTCCTGTATTAAATTTGTTAAAAATATATTTATAAAGTTAATAAAATAAATACTCACTTGGTTGGAAGGCTGAGCAGGTATAGGAGATATAAAGGGGTCCTCTCCCTGCCCTGAGGGTCCAGGGATGACACCTGGAGCCTCAGAGGTGGAGTCCACATCAAAGTGCATATGGTGTCTAGCACTTGATGCCTGAGCAGTTGTGGATGAAACTAACCACAATATAAGTTCATAGACACCACTTGAGCAGAGAGCACATACCATCAAGCTGAAAAGACATCTCCAGAGCCCCACCAGGAAGCTCCCACTGTTTGCCCTGATTTTTCTTAGTTTTTGGCTTTTTTAAAGTCCTTTTTGATGTTAAAAGGGCCCTTTTCCTAGATTTAGCCATAGCAGATAAGGCAGAGAGTAAAGCAAAAAAGATTTAAGAAGTAGATAAAGCAGATTGACCAAGATCGACCAAAGATCAGAAGAGATGAGGCCATAAGAGACTGAGTTGAGAGCATGGAAAATGTGTGGGATACACAGTGGCTGCAAGATTTCATGAGGTGCTTTCCCCCTCTTGCCCCCTCTTGCTGTCACTGTTCAATGCTCGCTTACAGGACCTATCCTCTTAGGCAACAACACAAACTTTCAAGGCAGTGACAACAGCAGCGGTGGCACCACCCCTGGGGCCCCAAGATGATGACAGCAACACCCCCAACCTTGGACCCTCAAGGCAAAGATGGCAACAAGCCACTCAGGTCCTCAAGGCAAAGACAGCGGCGATGCCACCCAGGTCCTCAAGGTGAAGACAGTGGTGACACCACCCGGGTCCTCAAGGCAACAACAACAACACCATCCAAACCCCCAAGGTGGTGGTGTTGGGGCCTCAACATGACAATAACGACCCCACTGACCTCAAGCCCTTAACATGAAGGCACTGACAACACCACCCAAGCCCCCAAGGCAACAATGATGACACCACTGACCCTGGGCCCAACGCAAAGATGCCAACACTGACAATGACAATGACAACACCGCCCCAGCTCTAAGGCTATGGCCACCATGAGTAGATAGATAGTATTAGACTTATGTATGTAACCTAGACCAATACAGACCATTTTGTTGAATTAACAACCCCATTTGCACTTACTTCTCGGCCTTAGCTTTTTTTTCTTTTGCATTCCTCATTTTCAGGTATGTTATTAAAAATGTATTGTATTATGCATAATAAATACTACATGAAAGTGCTAGGTACGGGTGGAGAGCAGGGTATGGGATCCAAGGGTGTGAAGGAGAGGGGGGTCCTTGGTGCGAGGTAGTGAGGGAGAGGGGATGGGGACAGGGATGGGGATGGGGACAGAGCGCCAACGGGGGCAGAGGGCAGTGTGGCAAGGGCAGCAGATGATGGCTGGGGCAAAGAGTGGGGTGGTGGTGCAGAGCATGGGTGGGACGTAGTGTTGCCACAGCTCGGCTCAAAATGGCTGAGCCAGCCAAGCCGAGCCACCTTGAGCTGAGCTGAGCCAAGAATCGGCTCATGACCAAAACGGGCTCAGCTCGGCTCACAAGCTGGCTCAGCCAGGCTGAGCCATGGCTCGATTAGGCCATGACCCGATTAGGCAGGCGGCTAAGCCATGGCTGCCAGCCCAGGCTGGCCGGTGGCTCAGCACATGACTACTGTAGTCCTTGTGCAATAGATATGGTATCGTTCCTGGCTGAGCCAGGAACAAGTTCACGCCTTGCCCTGCATCTCCCCTGGCCCTTCTTGTTTCCCTCAGTCCTTCATCCCTCATGTCACCCTCTCCTCTGTCACTGCAAGTCTCTCGCTTGCTCTTGCGTCGCCGCCTGCCCTAATTTTGGCCCCAGCTGTCTCGCATCATCTGCCCTCGCCACCTGCTGTCCACCCTTGCTGTTGTCTGCTCGCTCACCGGTCACCCTCAGCACCCTTGCTAGCGTGCTTCCCTCTCCCTCCCTCTCCCTCTCCCTTTCCCTTGAGGCGACTTCTGTTGTCAACACCTCTGCCATCCTTTCCCATTGCATCGTCTCATCTACTTGGACGACAAGTCATACCCCTGCATCCTCTTGATATAAGGCTCCACTGGCCACTTTCTTCTGCATAAATGCAGTAGACTCTCGACGTGGACTGTACTATGAACTGGACTGGCACAGCCTGAAGGAACAGTCCTTCGAACGCGCCAAGGCAGATGACGTCCAATAGGGTTCCGGTGCTCCGTGAGTGGTTGCTGTCCAGCCCATCGTGAAACTGTGGAGGAAGGTCGCCGAGGAACATCCCGACACGGCACATGGCACAGACAGCGACGGGGAGTACAGGGGCAGATCGGACAGTGAGCTCTCTGGCATCGACTCTGCAGCGCGTACACTTCTTGCGCCCCGATGAGGAGGACGTCGTCGTCATCATGACACCCCGGACATCTTCCAAAAGACGCAGGTGTTCCACCTAGCACTTTATTTACTGTACTGTACTGTGTAATATGTAGGAAAATTCTAATAAAATTCTTCTATGCGCAGATTTCTCGTTCTCGTTTTTCACATGCATCTGACAAGGTCAGGACTGTGGCATCAAGCGTGTATTCATCTACTTTATATACACAATATCTAGTACTATCTATCTACAAACTTCTACATATTGTGGCCTTAGGGGCCGGGGTAGCGTCCTATTTGTCGGCGTCGGCGTCTTCGCGTTGAGGGCCCGGGGCCAGTGGCATTGTCATCATCGCCTTGGGGGCTTGGGTGGCGTCGTCGGCGTCTTCATGTTGAGGGCCCGAGGCCAGTGGGGTTGTCATCGTCACCTTCGGGGCTTGGGTGGTGTCGTCGGCATCTTCGCGTTGAGGGCCCGGGGTCAGTGGCATCGTCATCATCTTGAGGCCACAGAGCTGGTGCCGCCGCCGCCACCTTGGGGGTTTGTGTGGCGTCGTTGTCGTCGACTTGAGGACCCGGGTGACGTCGTCACTGTCTACGCCTTGAGGCCTTGAGGACCCGGGCGGTGTCGTTGTTGTTTTCGCCTTGAGGGCCTGAGGTCGGAGGCGTCGTTGTCGTCACCTTGAGGCCCCAGAGGTGGTGCCGTCGTCGTCATTGCTGCCTTGAGGGTTTGGGTGGTGTTGTTGTTGCGTGAGAGGGTGGGTGTAGCAAGCGTCGGGTTGGCGATGGCAAGAGGGGCAAGAGAGGGAAAGCGCCACTCACGAAATCTTGCAGCCACCGTGTATCCCACACATTCCTGCACTCTTGTTACGATTTCTTGCCTTGCGACGTACTGCTAAGGGGACTTCTTACCATTTTCCCTGAAGTTGACGCCACGCGTCCCTCTATCCATGGATTCTCATCTTTGCGACTCTTTCCCCTGCTTCATACGACTTGTCTCTATTCCTGCATGCCTCGTACGTCATGGACAGCTTTATCTTTGTTTTCTTTGTCATTGTTCCCCTTGACGTCACCCTACACCCAGACCCCTCACATACCTGCCTTCATGGACAGCTTCTTTCCTCTTATCCTGACTTCCTTCCACACCTGACGTCCCTTGTAACCCCCTTCTTGACTGATGGGCATTGCGCCCTTACTATACACAGATTGATGCTTTCTATGATATGTTCTGCGATGACCCATGACTGTATACTATACGCCATGCATTGGCTGCCACCTGGTCCTTTGACTACCGCGTGTCACTGATAGTTGACCCAGACCCTTGTCTTATCTCTGATGCCATACGATACCTGTCGCGCCCATATGTTCCTTATGGCGCCATCTGTTTACCTAGCTATGTGGCCCTGTTGTTGTCTCTTTGGGCTTGTACTAGTATATAGGCTGCAGTCGGACTGGCTTGTACAGCAGTTCTGACTTCTTGTGTACATACCACATCAGTGCTCGCGAATCCGTCCTTGACTTGCCTTCGCGCTTAAGTCCCTTGCTCGCCTTTGTGCCTGAGCCTCGTCTTCCCTGACTAAGGTCGATAAAGCTTTCAAAGCTAGAACGACTCTTATTCATCACCGGACTGAGTCCTAACCCGACTCGCTCTACCAGAACCCCTGATAGTTGACTTGAAGTACACGTCGTACTTAACGCCCCTGTGGTGGCGTTACAACTCTCATCTCAGTCTCCTACAGCTTCATCTCTTCTGATCTCTCTTCGATCTTGGCCGATCTGCTTCATCTACTGCTTAACTTCTTTTTGCTTTACTCTCTGCTTCATCTACTATGGCTGGATCTAGGAAAAGGGCCCTTTCAACACCAAAAAGGACTCCAAAAAAGCCAAAAACCAAGAAAAGTCAGGGCAAACAGCGTGAGCTTCCTGGTAGGGCTCTGGAGATGTCTTTTCAGCTTGATGGTATGTACTCTCTGCTCAAGTGGTCTCTATAAACTTATATTGTGGCTAGTTTCATCCACAACTGCTCAGGCATCAAGTGCTAGACACCATGTGCACTTTGATGTGGACTCCACCTCTGAGGCTCCAAATGCCCCCCCTGGACCCTCACAGCAGGGAGAGGATCCCTTTGTAGCTCCTACACCTGCTCAGCCTTCCAACCAAGTGAGTATTTGTTTTATTATATTTTTAATATATTTTTAACAAATTTAATATAGGGAGGCTTTAGCTCACCTCACCCTGAGACTTTTGACCTTGGAAATGTGTCAGATGGCTCTCAGGAGGGTGACACTGAACCCATTGCCCTGTTGGCACCCAACCCTGGGCCCTCAACTCTAACTCACCACCCAAGAAGGGCTCAAAAAGCTGGTTCTAGGCTAGCTAGCTCAGGTGATGACACCTTGAGGTTCTTTTGAGTTGTTGAAGGGAAGAAACAGTGCAAATTCTGCTTGTAAGTTTTTTTTATTTTTTTTATTTTATTTTTATTTTTATAATTATATTTCTGATAAATTTTATAGGATACTTCATCAAGATGATGGAGTTAGAGTACACTCTTATCACGCCACTACTGCAACAGGTCCTTTGCGATCTCATCTGCTCAAGCACCATGCAGAGGAGTGGGTTAAAGAGTGTCAAAGGCTCAAAATTGTCTTGAGAGGTAAAGAGGGGGAGGAAGCCCTTGCAAGAGTTACTGGCCATCCTGTGGAGCATCAAGCTGTGGCACGCACCCCCTTCACTCAGGACAACTTTTTAGATGCTCTTGTGCAATTTATTGTTGCCACTGATCAGGTCTTTTTTTTTTTTCCCTTGTTTAATTTTTTTTAGGCTATAAGAATTGTAGAAAGAGAGGAATTTCGCCACCTCTGTCTTCTGCTGCGCCCTGAGCTGCATGATGCAGACATTCCTCATAGGACTACCATGCATAAGTGCATCTTAGATAATTTTGCAGAGGCACTTCACAATATGTCTCAGCATATTCAGGTAATTTTAATTTATATATTATTTCTTGAGGGCTAACTTTTTTTTTTTTTTTAGAAAAATAGCCTGGGCAAAATCTCTTATACCACAGATATGTGGTCTGACCCTGACCTTAAGCCATACATGGCTGTTACTGCTCACTGGCTGGAGCTGGTTCAGACTTAGGGTGGCCAGAAGAAACTAACCCTTAGAGCTGAACTTATTGGATTTATCCATTTTCCTGGGACCCACACTGGGGAGAGGTTAGCTAAGGTCTTTTATTTTATCCTTACTAGGATGGGGCTTGAAAAAGGGGTAATGTCTACTTTTATCTTTTAAGAATTTAGCTAACTTTTTTTTTTAGGTTGGCTGGGTAACAACAGATAATGTGTCCAACAATGTCACTATGATGGATGCATTAGAAACCCAGTTAAAGAGAGAACACCCCAATCATCATTTTTCTTCAAGGCAGTGTCACATTAGGTAAGTGTTTAACTATTTAAGTATTATTTTTTTTTGGCTAACTCTTCTTAGGTGCTTTGCCCATATTGTGAATCTCACATGCAAGGAGATGCTTGATGAAGCAACTGAATCTGGTTTTACCCAAGTCAAAAAGCTTCAGACTGTCATTGTTTACGTATTTTTTATTTTTTATTTTTATTTTTTATAAGCTTATATTGTAATAGATCTGCAATTCCTCAGTAAGGCGTGATATATTCTCTAAAACTTTACAGGAGTTAGAGTTACCCCCCTTACAATTAATTCGTGATGTGGAGACAAGATGGTCATCTGTCTATTTGATGATCAAGAGGGCATTTGTCTTAAAAGAGGTATGTTTTAAAGAATTTAATAAATTCTCATGCTAAATTTAATTTAGGCAATTGATAAGTTTCTTGAGGAAAATGGAGGGCCATGTAGTGGAGTCCAATCGGCTACAACTTGAGAAATAAGACAAAAGATTTGATAAAGGCGAACTAGCCGAGGTTGGATACGCAAGCCTTAGGCGGAGATAAATCATGCCTAGAACCTATAGACGACACGGAGGATAAGTCAACTTAGATCCCTTATGCAGGGATCAAGACAAGGGGTTCACGCGGCAATAGGCTGAGTAGAAACCAAGAGGACAAGTTAGATTGGTAGAGTAGAGAGTACAAAGGAATGCGCACCTGAGTAGAAACCAAGAGGACAAGTTGGTTCTCACTGTGGGCATTTTAAGATGTTAAGGTTGCATTTATGCTAATTTAATAGAAAAAATATTCTAAAAGTGTTTCAAAAATAAGTGCACAAAACATCATGATCATATTCATAATATAGTTCACAATGAGTTTAGGATGAAAGTACTTAGTACACACTGATTACAATCATAATGAATTCAGTCATATGATTCCCATATCCCCATCAAAGTAATTCACAATGTGTATGGATAATCTATCTAAAAGATATTGTGAAAAATATTTTCAATATTATTCAAATATATTCAAGTGCTTCACTGTGAAAATATGTGACATGAGACCCGATGTCGTGATGTCGTGATTCAATAACATCCAGACTCAAGATACCAGAGTCAAGTCACTCAGGAGTCAGAATTAGTCATCGGCGGTCCGGAGGGAGTCACACGCTCGTCGTCCGTCGTCCGCCTTCCCGATGTCGGGCTCAACATTGTGTTCCACCCCTATCGTAGATGTCGGCATGCACTCAGCGGCCACCAGAGGTTCCCACGGGAACCTACTCTACACTCCCAGCATTGCCCCAGCACAGAACCCACGCAGGGGCCTTCAGGCGTTAGGCGAGGCGAGGCGGCCTTTGGTCGGCGTGGACTCCAGCTTACCCACAGCCTCTAGGGTGCTCGCCCAGATGCCGCGTCGCTCAGAACACTTCAAGTCTCGGAGCTCCAGACCTGGATCAATGGCAACGGGCTCACCCTGCAGATGTCGAAGCGCAAGAACGGTGCGTCGTGAATTCTGGGCCCGGAATGGCACTAACGAATAGTCCCCCGAGTTCGCGCAAGCCTCCAAATCAATTATCGAGGAAATCGTCAAGAGAATAAGGCTCTTATCATTCTTACTACCCGATTCTGACCCCACGTTTCCAGTGCAAGCTGGAGAAAGGCTCATCAATGTAACACCACCTTATTAACCATAGCACATGTGCGAGCCAAAGCTCTGCTGCGTGCACGGTCGTTCCTCCTTTCGTTGCAACGCTCGCGTCCAGCTCGGTGTGTCGTTGCGTTTCTCGGAGCCTCAATATTGTTATTATTTTTGACTTTCCAACACGTATACGACCAGTGTACGACCCCTGTCGACTTATGGCATGACCGATGAATGAAAATGACGTTATTTAACTTAAAGTCGTATGCAGAGTAAGTAGGATCTGACATAAATAGAAAGAACTAGGGAGTTGTGGGCCTCGCTGCAAGTTCTTGATGCATACGACGCTGTACGCGCTCGAAAGTGCGTGTGTGAGTAAGAGCGGGTAGAGAGAGACCAGACAGGAGGGGAAAGTGTGGAAGTTGTTGCCGAGTCCGAGCGAACGCGAGCAACCAAATTGTGTTGCTAGAACTGAGAGTGGAATCTGAGTGAAAGGAGGGGAGATTAGAAACGTCGAGGACTTAGTCCGAGGTCGGACAGGCGTGAGGTCGAGAGAGGTGTTGGTTGAAGTAGGGAATGGAGCTGCTGGTGGAAGGGTTCGCGCTCGTGAGCGAAAGAAAGCGAGATCCGATGACGAAGGGGCGAAGCAAGGCGACGAAAGGGGACAATAGACAAGTGAAGGAGGGAACTGAGTCGCTGTCGATAGGCTTCGATAAGGGAACTTTGCTCGCAACTCTTGAAGTCACGCAACGTTGAAGAGTCGGAAGTCCGAGCACGAGTCTGAATGGACCGAAGCCAGAACGGAAGGGGAAGGAGTGTGAACACCGAAGGGTCGGGAAAATGTCGATTGCGAGCGCGAGTTGGCAACGAGAGTAGGCTGGCTAGCGAGACAGGGTGCTAAGAGCGAGCGAAGTAGCGTCGAAGACGCGAAAGGAATCTGCAAAGTCGAAAGAAGATGAGCGGGAACGCGGGTCGAGCGAGCGTGCGGAAGTCTTCGACTTAGACCTGCCCCGACGAGCTAGAAAGCGTTCATGTGAGAGCATGTGTGTGTAGAAGGGGGAAACTCGGAGGACTGATAATTATATTGAGCAATTCACGAGGCCCTATATACGTCGCGAACAGGTAAGTAGGGTCGAACAAAGTAGAAACGCTAAGTCGACGTTTGTGAGGGAGAACGAGAAAGTGGGGGAAAAGCTAAACAAAAGTCAAGGTTATGTCGATATCGACGGAGAGACAGAGGCTTGGGTGGGACCACCCCAAAACACCTTCGAAACCCGATGATGGTGGCGTCGATGACGAGCTATGGTATTGTAGAATGGAGACGGCGTATTGGGAACTGGAAAGTACTACGAGTATAGGGACGAGAGTAACGGCGGGTCGAGAGATACGAGAAGGGTGACCAGAACATGGCCGACGAGGCGCACTAAAGATGAAACGCAAACGAAAAGTAAGAAATTTTAGATAAAAATGAAGCAATGTCAGGCGCAACTTTGCCCGAGACAAAGAGCGCGACCCTTGGCCGACGGTCGGAGGAAACGAGAGCGTTGACAGCATGACAAAGTCAGGATAGCTTCAAAAGAATGGCTGCGTGAGTGTCGGAGAGAGAAGCAGAAGATAATGGGGGTGTCGGTGATGTGGGAGCACGGAACGGTGTTACCCCACCCCCGCCCCCAAGCTTGCGAAACGGTGGAAGGGGTCTTGGACATCGTTTACTAAAGAAACAGTTGTATTTGTTTTTATGGAAGACAATGTCCTGTGAACATTCGAGAAGTGAACGAACGGAGATAAAAGAGGTAAGGGGATGAAAAAGAAGGTATGACGACAGTAAGCGTCCTGCGTTGGAGGATCTTGCGAAAGACAATAAATAGACCATTGAAATTGTGAACACACATGAAAAGTGCGTGGAAGGCTTGTAAGCTTTGAAATGAAAGGGGCGGTGTAGTGGGTAGAACTGACGGTGTTAGTGGTGGAACGAGGAGGAGAAGATCTGCTGCGGATGAGAGAAAAGTGTATAGATGGCCGGTGAGTAATCGTGATCGCGTCATGCTCAATGTGTTGACAAACACAAACAATGGAAGAAGACCCAAATAAGAAAAGACAGCTGTGAGTAGATTAGACGAAGTGTCGGCTGCTGTTGTGTGAGCGTGCGACAGGGCGGGCGGAGGCCCGTGAGTGGAAGAGAGATCTGGCCATTGTACTACGACGAAGTAGTGGTACTGTCCTGTGAGTGCGTAGCAAGGCGTACGGAGTTAGCAGTCAAATGGAGCATGGAAGGGCACTGTTTGTGTCACCAATCAGCCAGCAAGACGCCAGCAAGCTGTACGCCAGCAAGAGAGTGTGTCATAAAGAAGTGAGGTTTGCTGTCAGAGGATTTGGATTACACGTAGCTAGATAGCGACATAAAGTATAAAGACGCCATGTACAAGTAGTAGGTTCGCTATCTAGAATCTCTTTGCGTCCACAGTCTCTATTTCGCGTGTAAAGCCTGGAAAATCGGCTGCAAACTCTTCGCCGGTGACATTAGATTCTAGATTCTTGTTTCCTTTCCGTCCTCTCTGATTCCACTATCTATCATTCTGGCACCCCGACAAGTTAAACACCAACATTCACCGAGTCCGCTACCAAGCGAAGGAAGTACAACGCCAACCAGTGGCCCCGATATTATCGAAGACATTACCGACCGGACAGTACCAATCCCAATCAGTATGGCAACTCAGACGATCGCAACGCAGACCGCGACACGACCCGTATTCGACAAAGAAGCCTATGGCCGAGAATGGAGAGAATTAGAAAGCCGAGAGCGTTAAGCAATCCCACGACCACAATCCGCAGGTGCAGGGCGACTAAGCCGGTTCCTGGATAGTCGTCGAGGAGCCGGAGGAGATCCGTTCGGCCATGGAGGAGGCGGAGGTCCAGGAGGAGGAGGACCACCTCACAGCTCAGGAGGAGGAGGAGGTCCTCCCAGAGGTCCGCCCGCCGGGGGACATCACTTCGCCCCAGGAGGCGCTTTCGGACCTCCTCTCACCGACAAGCTTGCCGGAGCACTACCCCCAGTATTCAATGGAGACAGAGAACAAGCCGACGCATTTATGGACTCGGTTCTATTGTACTTTCGCCTCAATTATCAATCGCAGCTGTTCAGCTCTTATCTTGCACGGATCACATTTGTTCTCACCCTTATCCAAGGACCCAATGTGGCAGGATGGGTGCGCGACATGGGTACTTGGTTGGACAGTCTCCAACCCCCAGCCTTCTTTAATGACATTCAGATGTGGGATCAATTTGTCGTCCGATTCCGAGATCGCTTCCAAGATACACAAAAGGCCGAGCGTGCGAGGATGTCCTTAGAAACTCTCAAGATGACTTGGCCGAACGCGGACGGCTACATCGCTGACTTCGAACAGATTGTACGAGACGCTGGATACGACTTGAACAACTCGGCCACGCGCCAGTTGTTCCTTAATGGGCTACCTCGATCAGTACTCACTGACGTCCTCCGACCCCCTGCTGCTCAAGACTACGCCGATATTCGCCAGCATACTATCGATTCCACTCGTTCCCATCAATTACTACAGGCAATTCTTGATAAACGTACCGGAGGAAGGCGCGCGCCACCTCAGAACTATCCACCTCGAGGATCACAGCCTCGACCTCAACCCCCGGCACAGTATCCCGTGCGCCAAGCTCAGCCAGCGCGTACCCCATTCTACAATTCCAGCAACGCCCCGCCGCAGTATAACAACATACCGGTACCAATGGACCTCAGTCGAGGGCGGGGATACAGATCAGGAGGATGGGCAAGGGGAGCAATCATTCCGCAAGATCAGTACGTCCGAGTAGTTCAGACCCCGCAACCCCGTCGCCCTACCGGCCCATGCTTCAACTGCGGACGACAGGGTCATATCGCCCGACAGTGCCGCCAGCCGTGACAACCAACCACGGCGCAAGCACGCTCGATGGAAGTACCCTACTACTACGAACCTACCTATGAGCCTGTTCCCTGCAATCTCCCGAACGCGACTCCTGCTCTCGACGACTCGCCCCCGCTTTCAACCGAGGCTATACGCGCTCGACTCGCTACTATGACCACGGAAGAAGCGGCCTCTCTGTTAGAAGAAATGCCCACTGCTGAACCTGTTCAGGGTTTTTCCCCGGTCTGACTCAATCCGTCCGAGCCAGACCCGTAATTACCGAGACAATGTATCTTTCTAGTCGTCAATCTATGCAGCTGCAAGTAACTATTGTCAATTGGAATCAAAGGACGGAAACCAAGGCACTCCTCGATACGGGTGCCACAGAAAATTTCATTCACTATCGGCTTGCCATCAAACTTCAGCTAAACCTACGGCGTTTAAACCCTCGCACGACCTCTCTACAACGTGGACGGGACCCCCAACAAACAAGGCGCAATCACTAGTTATATCGACCTAACCACTCGAGTCGGCAATTGTACGCTACTCATGAGATACTTCGTCACCAATATCGGAGAACATGATATTATCTTCGGATATCCTTGGTTCGCAGGACATCAACCTATCATCAACTGGAGGGCGGGGTGGATCGACATTACTCAGCTCCCTATTATTCTGAGTACAGGCGCGGTACCGGTGCTCTACGCTAGGGCCACCGGACAAACTATGGCTTCTCGATTAGCCGAAGAAGCTCGAGATCAATATAAAGGTGGAGCTCTACCAGCTCACTACCAAGCGTTTTCCCACGTGTTCAGTGACGGAGCCGCTCAACGATTGCCGAAGCCACAGCCCTGGGACCACGCCATCGATTTAAAGACAGATGCGCCATCTGCCATCCCGGGGAAAGTCTATGGATTAAGCCCTGATGAGCAACAAGCCCTCTGACAATTCTTGGATGAACATCTTAAAAAGGGGTACATCCGACCTTCTAAAAGTCCCTACGCCTCCCCCTTCTTCTTTATCAAGAAGAAAGACGGGAAGTTGCGACCCGTCCAGGATTACCGACGGTTGAATGAATGGACTATCCGGAATCAGTATCCACTCCCCTTAATCCCTGAGATGATTCTCAGAGCAAGGGATTCCTATCTCTTCACAAAAATGGACATACGATGGGGGTACAACAACATTCGCATCAAAACTGGGGATGAATGGAAGGCGGCCTTCCTAACCAACCTTGGACTTTACGAACCATTGGTCATGTTCTTCGGCCTTACTAACTCACCTGCCACGTTCCAGAGTCTGATGAATCACATCTTTGCCGTCGAAGTAGTGGAAGGGTGGCTGACCATTTACATGGACGACATCCTGGTTCACACTGAAGACGACGTACCTAAGCATCGACAATGTGTGCAAAAAGTATTGGAGAAACTTCGGGAGTACGACCTCTTCTTGAAGCCTGAAAAATGCCAGTTCGAACAGCGCAAGATCGAGTTCCTAGGTGTAGTTCTTGAAGGAGGAACTGTGCGGATGGACCCCACAAAGATAGAAGGCGTGCGCAAATGGACCACCCCTCGGTCAGTCAAAGACGTCCGCGGCTTTCTAGGGTTTACAGGATTCTATCGATATTTCATCCCCAACTACTCCCGAGTCGCCCGACCTCTCATTGAACTTACCAGAAAAGATGTTCCCTTCCTGTGGGGACTATCCCAAGAAAACACTTTCCAAACTTTGATTGCTCTGGTGTGCAAGGACCCAGTGTTGCGTCAACCAAAATATGACAAGGCTTTCTTTGTATCGACCGATGCATCGCTAACTGGGGTAGGAGCGGTCTTATCCCAAGAAGGAGAAGTTGTCGACCAGCGAACCAAGAAATTGAAACAACACCCCGTGGCATACTTCTCCGCCACCTTCACCCCTACTGAGCGCAACTACGATATCTATGAGCGCGAACTTCTAGCCGTTCTCAAAGCTTTGACCCACTGGCGTGTCCACCTGGCCAGAGCTGTACATCCCATCACCATCCTCACTGATCACGCCAACCTCTTGTATTGGAAGGTTCCGCGCAAAGTTAATCGAAGGCTCGCCCGGTGGTTCGGAGAACTTCAAGATTACCAGCTGCGCATAGTACATGTGCCCGGTAAAATCCATTCAGCAGCCGACGGGTTATCAAGACAAGGGAAAACCGATACAGCCTTCGATAACACTGACGTAACCATGCTTCCGTCACCTATTTTTATACAGACTACCAACTTCTTGGATCTCGAGCAACGGATCTTGACCGCACAACAGTCTCATGAGGACTACTTGTTGAAACTCGATCTTAAATACAGCTTATCTCTAAGGGACGGTGATCACGCCTGGATTGATAACTTATCGAGACTAGTAGTTCCACTGGAAGAAGATCTTTACCGAACAATTGCCAGGTACTTCCATGACGACGCCGCAGCGGGACACCCAGGAAGAGATGAAACCATTAGGGCGGTACTTCGGAGTTACTGGTGGCCGGGACTAACCGCCTGGATGACCAACTACGTGGCAGGGTGTCAACAGTGCCAGCAAAAGAAGAATCTTACCCATTCTTCCCGTGTCCCGCTCTATCGCATTCCAACTACCGAGATCACTCTTCCATTCAGCACGATATCCCTCGATCTGATTACCCAGCTCCCTAGGTCTAACGGACACGATGCTATACTCACTATAGTAGATCATGGCTGTTCTAGGGCGGCCGTCTTCATCCCTTGCAAAACGACAATTACCGCCGAAGGGGTAGCAGATTTGTACTATCGGCACCTGTACCTCTGGTTTGGACTTCCTCAAAAGGTAATCTCGGATCAAGATCCCCGGTTCACCTCCCAGTTCGCCAGAGCCCTCTGTAGTCGCTTGCGCATCGCCCAAAACATCTCCACAGCTTTCCATCCTCAAACCGACGGTCTTACCGAATGAAAGAATCAATGGGTGGAGCAATATCTACGACTGGTGGCTAGTGAAGTGCAAGACGACTGGAGCCAGTGGCTTCCCCTAGCCACCGTAGTACACAACAATCGACTCAACAGTGCGCTGGGAATCGTTCCTAACGAAGCTTTATGGGGAAATCGCGTGGAAGAACGTGGAATCGACTCCATCCCCTCTGTGGTACCAACAGTAGAAGCAAGGCTGCAACGTGGGCAACAAGTACGGAAGATCGTGACTCGAGCCATCAATGCGCTAGCCAACTCCGTACCTCCTGCTAAGTACAAGATTGGGGACTTAGTGTGGCTTGAGGGAAGGCATCTACCCGTGACCCTGAAAACGCAGAAGCTCAGTCCCAGAAGATATGGACCATTCCAGATCATACACCAGGTTTCGCCGGTGGCGTACAAATTGGAATTACCTCCTGCCTGGACCATCCATGACGTCTTCCACTCGGGACTATTAACTCCCTGTAGGGTCACCAAAGAAAATGGACCCTTATCAACGCCACCTCTACCTGAAATAATCAACGGAGAGAAAGAATGGGAAGTCGAACAAGTTCTAGGGCATCGCTGGCAAGGAAGGAGTAAACAACTGCAATACCTTCTAAAGTGGAAAGGGGAAAGTATGGCAGACATCTCTTGGGAGCCAGCTCACTCCATCTTTGCTCCTCGGCTGGTTCAAGAATATCATCGTAAACACCCCCTGGAAACTCATATAAGATCAGCGAACACTGTATCCGACCCATTCATTCCCATCACATCATGTCTTCCGACTCGTCTCATCTCGTCTACAACTACGAGCTCACCAGACCCCCCTCTCCTCGCACACCAAGCGAACCCCCATTTGCTCCATCGCCTCCCACCACTCAAAAACCCATCTCCAGTTCCCTCAGTCGAGTCAGCCGACCGCGAGCTGCGAGCCCAGGCCGCCCGGCACGTGGCTGCTCTCCAGATCTTGGAAATGGCCAACGAGAACGTACCTCCATCCGTACTCCCCAGCGACTTCCTCTCTCCACGCACCGTCTACAACACTCTTTCGGCCGTTGGAGATCAAGTGGACCCCTCGACCCTACGACGCATCGCTATGGGGCTCGCCCGGGCCACTCAACATTTCAAAGATGTCGCAGACCAACGTGCCCAGTCCAATGCCATGTTACAA
Organism: Lactarius psammicola; assembly: GCA_025769895.1. Lineage (NCBI taxonomy): Eukaryota > Fungi > Basidiomycota > Agaricomycetes > Russulales > Russulaceae > Lactarius > Lactarius psammicola. Next base: position 83,650 of record WTXK01000125.1, read on the forward strand.
GCCACAATTGATCAACTCGACCACTCCATCGCGCAGGAACGCCCTAACGTCCCAACCCCTCCGGGTACTCCTGTTGGCTTTGAGCGCAACATCGGCCAGTGCGAAGGAGTCACTATCCCCTCCCTCGTTCAGGGGGGGTTCGCACCGCCCCTATTCGTACAGCGCGGCACGCTGGACCACACCACGGTCCTGGGCACCATGGGAGGGCGTGACGACCCAGTATACAGCAGCGAACTGTTCGCATCGCGCCCCGGCTGAGACTATCTTGGAGGCCGAACCCATGCCAGCGTGGTTCGCGCGGGCGTTCCATTCTGAGTCGGACGTCTACCGACGTCTCTGCAGCGAAGTGCGCGGCATGCGCGACTGGGGCCTGGCCGCTGAACTGGCCCGGTTCCGACGCTGCCATCTCGACCTCCTCAGGCTGGACAACCGTATCAAGCATCTCTGCGACGAACGCGAGTGCACCGAACGCCAGCGCCGAGAGTCACGCTGGCGTTTGGAAGACGCTCGAGCCCCGCAGCGACTGGGTCACCTATCCTCTTGGGTCGAGAGCTACCTCTCCCCTCATCCCATCACCCACGCCTCGTCGGGTCAACCTCTGAGACTTACCCACTTGGCGTGGAAACTAAACGAGGGGTAATGTCACCGATCAGCCAGCAAGGCGCCAGCAAGCTGTACGCCAGCAAGAGAGAGAGTCATAAAGAAGTGAGGTTTGCTGTCAGAGGATTTGGATTACACGTAGCTAGATAGCGACATAAAGTATAAAGACGCCATGTACAAGTAGTAGGTTCGCTATCTAGAATCTCTTTGCGTCCACAGTCTCTATTTCGCGTGTAAAGCCTGGAAAATCGGCTGCGAACTCTTCGCCGGTGACAGTTTGAATGGCGACCTAGCGAAGTTGCTTTGTTGTGTAGTCGCAGAGGTCCGTCCATGTGATTCGTACGTACAGGGGTAAAGTGTTAGGAAAGTCGGATGCGCCGTTACCACAGACTGTACTCGTCCCACACCAAACTCTCGAACAGCGAATTCATTGAGTCGAGCCTTGCTCCACCACCAGGGCATTATTGTAGACAAGGTAAAGGTATAGTACAAAGAACCCTCGGGACGACTGTGTTTATGAATGCGTACTCGACTGAAATGACTTTCATTTATCCCCTTCCTCATGGGGAGTGCAACGGCGAGTGAACTCGAGAGCGAGCAAGAGCAAAACGAGACGAGCGACGAGAATGATAAGACGAGGCGATGACTTGCAAGATTAAGGTTTCGAGGCGAGCGCCCGAGTTATCCCTAAAGCGTCGCTCGCTCTTAGGTAATTTCAATATGAGTAGGCGTCGACTTTGTCGGTTGACTACAACCACAACCTTTGGTATGATTTATTTATTCTGGAAGAAGTGGGAGTGAGAATATTTATGGACACGATGCCAAGTCATTAGTATTATCCACTAGACTTGATGCCAACAGTTTGCATGTGACCGCTACTTCTCAAGCCATGTTGTAACTTCGTTCATTGCCATGGAGCACAATTTTAGTGGACATCGATCCCAATTCCTCCTGTCTGACTTATAGTGCTAGTCCGGGTTTTTACCAGTTACTTCTTTTGACGTTACATACTGGTGTTCAGGTAAATGTGACACGGCTTCTTCGAACGTGGCATGAGTCCGCTTTTCAGTATAGATGAAAGTACACCGTTAGGAAGGGCGTCTGCTTACTTTTTTCGTTAGTTCATTAGGGAAGGATTGAGAACAGATGTCATGTTTGTTGACGAGTTCATGTTACCAGTGTGTCGCCGTTAGGGTGCCAATGTCGTATCAGGGCAGGACTTCGAAGACGGATGGCGACCCTTATTGCGATTGTGTTCGCGTGAGCAATGTCCGGGCAGGGTACGAACATATTCTGGCGTTAAGCAATCCCCCGTGTTGCGCGAAGGCGCACTATTCTGATGAAAGCCGCGTCGAAAAAAAGTTAGCACGGAGTCAGGAACGTTACAAAAAATAAGTGGGCATGACTCTTCGAGGAACCAGGCGACGACGTAGCCGAAAACGATACTGTGGTCGATACGGTGATACTGGCTGCCGGTATCGAAGAGAAGGACATGGGAGTTGCCATCGATCAGCCAGCGACCATAACGACATTTCACTTCCTTTACAAGCATCGAGTCGAGGGGTTCCTCTGTTCCATGGGGGCTGGGCTAATTTGTATGAGTGGACCGATGAGCGCTACCTGTTGCCAAACGTGGAGACGGTGGCGAGAACCGTCGCCCGTCAGTCGGTGAACGTGTGAGGGGAGCATACACACACCCGGTCGATGGAAGACAGGAAATGCAGACAGGACAGTGGCGTCACGTAGCACAGTACACCTCAGAACATACGCCTCGGAACAGAAAACTCATAGGCCGACGACAAGGGTCGAGATTTGATTAGGTAGAACCGACAGCAAGAGAGGAAAATGAAATTTGCTAAGAGAGAAAGAGTGAGAATGGGAAAGGGCCGTCACCAAGGAAAGGCGCGGTGACTTACCGGTTTGCGGAACAGGAACGGGGGCGAGTAGGTGGCAGGTTATGAGGTTACGAATATATGCGAAGCGGGGGGAGGTCCAATCAATTGGTTTTTCGGAAGCCATTCACATCTATTGGTTTCTGGAGGACGCGTTTGTTCATACGTATGATATTCATGAGTCTTGCAGGAACCCACCGCCGCTCCACGTATAGTGTGCACTTCTTTTCTGAATGGCTCAGATCGAGTGACCGAGTTACTGAACTAGATTTCACTGGAAGGTACATAACGTACCTGCGAGTTGCCGAATGGGTAGTCCCCTTAATAGGAATAAACGTGGCGCAGAGACCGGCTCTCCCCTAAGCTTTTAGCGACCCGGAAGGGGCCAGCGGCTCATGGGCCTATGGGCCAGGAGGCCAGAGAGGGACGGAGGCGGTAAGAAGATCAGACAAAGAAGGAAGCTGAACCAGGTCGCGTCCACTGTGACCTCCCCCCCTCCCTCGCTTCCGCTGCTCGGGGGCAGGTCTCCAACTGCCCGCCGGATTGACCGCCTATAAGACGGCGCGGCCTGCGAGTTGCCGAGTAGGCAGAGGGGGCAGTCCCTAAGCATGGGGACGCATGGCACAAAGGCCAGCTCCCCTGAGCTTTTAGCGACCTGGAGAGGGCTCGCGGCTCAGGGGTCCATGGGCCAGGAGGCCAGAGAGGGACGTTGGGCGGAGGCGGTAAGGAGATCGGACAAAGAAAGAAGCTGAATAGGTCGCGTCCACTGTGACCTCCCCCCCCTCCCTCGCTTCCGCTGCTCGGGGACAGGTCTCCAACTGCCCGCCGGATTGACCGCCTATAAGACGGCGCGGCCTGCGAGTTGCCGAGTAGGCAGAGGGGGCAGTCCCTAAGCATGGGAACGCATGGCACAAAGGCCAGCTCCCCTGAGCTTTTAGCGACCTGGAGAGGGCTCGCGGCTCAGGGGTCCATGGGCCAAGAGGCCAGAGAGGGACGTTGGGCGGAGGCGGTAAGGAGATCGGACAAAGAAAGAAGCCGAATAGGTCGCGTCCACTGTGACCTCCCCCCCCTCCCTCGCTTCCGCTGCTCGGGGACAGGTCTCCAACTGCCCGCCGGATTGACCGCCTATAAGACGGCGCGGCCTGCGAGTTGCCGAGTAGGCAGAGGGGGCAGTCCCTAAGCATGGGAACGCATGGCACAAAGGCCAGCTCCCCTGGGCTTTTAGCGACCTGGAGAGGGTTCGCGGCTCAGGGGTCCATGGGCCAGGAGGCCAAGAGGGACGTTGGGCGGAGGGAACACAGAGGGACAAGCATAAAGTGTAGGTTGATCGTAGACATCAGACAGATACAAGAAGAGTAGTGGGGAGACGTGTCAAAGATCGTCCACTAAACGACCGTGCGGGGGTATAACTTTATGTGGCATTTGAATCCCCGCTCAGACTGTCGGGATAGCTCATCGCCCTGCCGCTTGTCCCCGTGACTTTTGTCTATCGCCACATCCACTCTCGTCGCACCGCTTTTATCACAACCCCTTTGAAGTGGTCAAGTCGCTTCGCTCCACATGTGATCGTCTGGGCCACGCTCTCCCATTGTCTCTGACCAGGGTGTTTCATCTATTTGTTCTACCATACTAATCCTTGTATCTTAGTGCGCCCGTCGTTCACCACCTCGACCTCTGCTCCTTTCATGTCTCTGTATCTCTCGCCACTCGTCTCGCCACCTCGCACACGCCCTCCCTCGATTCCATATCTCGTTCGTCTCCGCGTCCTCTTCTGATTCGTTCTCTCCTATGCCACCATCGACCCTTATTATATTCCTCTCTACTTATCTAGTAGCTACTAGACTTCCAAAGTTCAAACCACCGATCTCTAGCTGAATATACTCAGCGCTCGTCTCGCCACTTTCCTCTCATCTTCACGTGTGGTCCCAATTCAATTCAGACTCTCTGCGCAGGTACTCCTACTCTAGTCACTCGTCGCCGTCTTTCCCAGTGTCGCCCCCTCGACGACACCGTCGTCTTGTCTCGTTTCATTCTCGCACTCTCTCGCACCCCTTACCCCCTTTCCCCTTTTTGGTGAATAACTCTCCGCCTTCAGACTCACAGACTCGACTCCTGTACACCGCATCGCTCAAGAAAACCTCACAAGTCCAGACTCGGTTAGGCAAAGATGAAAGACCCACCACTTGGTACAGTACGTGACGTGTATATAAGGCCTTGATTTTGTATTCAATATCAATATCATCATCGGATTCGTTATCTCTCTCGTGTGATCACAACAAGCTCATTGGGCTGGTCTAATTGAAGACATCCAAACGCTTACTTACCTCACACCTCACTCACCTTTTCTCTTTCATACAGCTTCTCTTCACGTTCTTGACACCAACCTCCCTGTCTCGGTCACTTCTAGCTCGCAGGTCGTTCCTAACTCCCGGCAAAGCCTCTCGCAACTCGCCCGAAACACTCTCGCATACCGACTCGGTCACTTGCACTTTCTCGTAACAGCAGGATGTTAGCCCTCATCTTTTCATTCTCTGAACTCGTACCTGCTTTGACCGACCTCGCAAGGTTGTGACAGACCAACCAATGACTCTGACTCGAGGCCGATCATTCTTCCCCACGCTCGCTCCCGAATCAGTTCCCTTTGCGCGAACCCGACTCGTATTCAAACTCCCGACTCTTCCACCTTACGTGACTTCACGAGTCACGACTTCGCGGTCTCGAACCGTACAGAATGGTTGTGCTCTCTCGAGCCGCGTCGTACGCTCGCAAGTGCGAACCCCAGCCAGTAGTTCCATTCCGTCTTCAATTGCTCTTGGACGCCTTGTTCTCCCTTAAGAAGCTCCTTTCCTTTCCTCCACCCCACACTTCTGATGTTTCATTTTTTGGCCGATTTGATTTCCCTTGCAACACGATTTGGTCGCTCGCTCTCGCTCGGACTCAGCAACAACTTCCTCCTTTCTCTCCCTATTTCCACACTCTGCCTCTCTTACTCACTCGCTCGCTTTCGAGTATATACAGCATAGTCGTCTGAATGAGGTCTGCCCTTTCAAGGAGAAGAGCGTGATCACATATTACACCTGTAACTGCCACCGTTATCGAGTATTGGATTGGACGATGGTTGAGGTGTCGTCGGCGCATCCGAGTCGTCATGCTGGGGGGCTTTTTTTTTTTTTGAGGCCCAAGTTTAGGCCCAAGAATATACCTGTGTTCGTTCCTGAGACACATTAGAATAAGAATATTTCTTTTTTAAAAATGAATAATGTGGATGTACTGCAACTACTGCGCACAATTGTATTGTGTTGTCGACCTATGGTTCCGTATCATATTGTACTTGTCACGTGTCGTCCATGTCATGTGACACGATGAGATTCACGACCTTGGGCTTAAAAGGGCTTCACTTGACCTCTATCCGAAGAAACTATCTTCAGCATGGCCCGCACCAAGCAGCCAGCCAGGCAACCCCGACCCCCCCTTTCACCTCAACGCCTTGCAGAGATCCGTTCGCGAATGTCCTACATGTCCACTGCCAAACCCAAAAAAAAGAGTGCCGCCCGCCGGAACCGGAGGAAGATTAGGGACATCGACCTCACCGAAGAAATTTGCGACCTTCAGCGTGAGACTGCGCTTCATTCTACTTCGGAGACCCCCCCTTGTACAAAGGATGGCCAAACTCTGGCTCGTGATGAACAACCCTCGACGCAGGAACGCAACGAGCCCAAAAGGGGCAACCCCACAACGTCGTGTGCTCATAGATCGCGGTCGATCTCTACGGCAATGAACAATTGAGATCGCGGGATGGTAGTCAGGGCAGGGAGCTGGGAGAGCGAGAACAATGGTCAGTATGCAAACCACACCGTAATATGTGTCCAATTGACAGCCAGTGCGCCGTATTTCATAGGCCCGAACTTGACTGGTGTCATCACGGGTTACCTCTGCGCCACGTCATTTCATTCCCTTTTTTCTCCTATCTATCGTTCCATCATTCTCTCTATAATAGTGACTGGCTTTCATATATTTCGCGAAATCTCCAACGGAAATTTTACTTTATTTCAGTAATGTTTCTAGTACTGTCTACTCTATTTCGCAAACGTCGACGCCGGAATTTTTGCAAGTTCTACAGATGGTCTGTGAAGCAGCAGCAATGGTAATCGTTTAAACCTCTTTCAACGCGCACCACAGGAACCGCACAGGTGCCCGCTCCAGCTCTGAAAACGGTCGCCCACGCTTCCGCACGGCGCGTAACTTTGCAAGGGTGACCGCTTCGGTCGGGAACGCGTCGTGCTTGAGTTTCTACTTGGCCATGCGCGAGTGCGGCACACTGGGGAACACTAGGGATGAGCTACAATGAGCTCTCTGATATCTGAAACGCGAGGGGAGAAATCTAATCTTGTCCAAGCATGGGAAAGTGGACCAGAGGAGTGCGTAGAGCGGGGGAATGCGGGATAGTGCGGGAACATGGCATGTACAGAGAGCGCAGGCAAGCAGAGTGGGGAAAGCGACTGAAAACTGTAAAAATAGCCTTTTCAGGGCTCAAGGAGAGAACAAGCGTATCAACGCAAAGGACATGAGCAGCACGCGTCCTTGTGTGGTGGTCGGTGCAAGGGATGAGGGAAAGTTTGTGTCCTGTCCATCTCTCCTATGATCGTAATTTCGTCGTCAACAGTTCCCCGTTCGAACCACTGATAGATTCTCATCGTGAACGTGTCGGAAGAGGTGTCTACTGAGTCCACGAAGCCCATCACGATCAATATTGCTATGAGAGGGTCTGGGTTCAAAGGGGTTGACGCGGTAGAGTCAGGAGAAGAGACATGCGTAAGTTGCGGGCAAGAATGTGAGAGCGAGTTGAATGTGGTATGTTCAATCTGTAAGTGGAGCGCTAGGGGTCGCTTGAGCTTTCGAAATTTAAGAGACCGATACCTGAACCAAGCGGCGAGACGACAGTGCAAAACAGTGGGAACTGTTCAGGATAAGGCTCAACATTCGCAAAAGAGAACGTGCTGGAAGCAGTCATCCCAAGAGCGTTTATCGCGTGGGTGAATAACGCGGGCGAGGGGATGGATAGGAGGACTTAGGAGGGAGCGGGTTAAGCAGCCAGCCTAGACGTGAGACGTGCGAGAGTGAGAGTGTCGAGATCGAAATCGAAATCGAAACTTGTCAGATTGAAAGACGAAGAAAGGTCGTTCGAACCCGACAGAATATGTGATAGCGGGTGCAGACGAACATGACCAAAGACCATAAATCGAGAGAAACGGGTTAGTAGAATGCGAAACGAGAAGAGAGACTATCTTTATGATAAAAGAGAGCAGCGCGAAGCAAACGGTAACTCGGATGTTGTCAAGTGAAGGCCTGCCCCGAACAGTTGTCGAATTCACGCAAAGGAGGAAGCGGACACAGAGAAAAAGGGGGGGAAACTCAACTGACTATTCCAACGCGAATCATAGAGTCTTAAATACAAGTACCTAGAGTTAAACGCGACGTAAACACAAGACAAGGAGACAAGCACGAGTAAAAGTAAAGATAACGGAGGCGGCGAAGAGAAACACATAGCTTCGAATATACAACAATTGTGCGGCAGTCCGATGACTTCAAGCATAAAATGAATGTGAAAGCGTCAACAAAGGGCGCTGGTGTTGCAGTATGAGGTGAATAAAAAAAAGCTAGGAGTCAACAAGCAGAAACATATATCCGGCAGTCTCATCGTCAAGGCGATGGCGTTTATCGACGTAGGCACATGCACGGGGCGTGGACGAAGGGCGCTGGTGTCGAAACACAAGCGAAACAGAAAAGAGATTTGCGGAGTAGTGTTTCGGCGAGTGGGTATCGAGTGATTGTAACAACTGTGCGTGCTGGAAGCAGCCGGCCTTCGGACAGACGCGCTTAGGTAAGAAATTTAAAAGTGTTTGCTCATGTTTGGAACAGATACCGTTTTGGGATTGCACGCTTGCCAAGCAAGGCGATTCCACGGTTAGAATCACATCACTCCGTTCGTGTGGGACTCTATTTCACCAGACCAATTCTTCAACAATCGGCAAAGACGGAATTACTTACTCTTTTCTGGTCTTCCTCCAATTATCGAGAGCAGCTTCAAAACCTGAGACGGGCAACATCCTGTTTGATCCAGGTTGAGCGGCAGTTCACGAACTTCGGTCTGCACTGTGGTTCAGAGTAGTCTATGGGTGGGTGATTGTTCTTGGATGGTCTCTTACTTACAATAAAGACATTATATCGTACAGAGTATCTTCTTCTGTGTAAAAGTGTTTTCCTCTGGGAGGTGAACATGATGCGTTCTGATGGGCGCCAGAACCGGTCTCCTTTGTCTATACATTCTTTTGGATCTCGATCATGGCCAGCATTAAGCGCTTCAGCTTCCAGATATAGAGAACAATACCATAAACAAGCCTCTTGAAATTAGAAGGTCGCTCACCCACGTCCCCACCCCGCCACATGTCTCCATCATCCAGCGCCAGTGATGACGACGACGATTGCTTTTCGGTTCAGCTCGAAAGTAGCGAGATGTCTCCTAAGGCTCCAAGAGTAAGCTTTACCTTCTGCTTCAAAAAGGGTACTGAGTCTACGCTACGCAGACGATCCTCCGGCAGAGATTCGCCATGAGGCGGTATCATCTGGGGCAAGACGGAAGATTAACGAACTTGGCAAAGGCCATGGAGTAAGCTGTATAAGCTTGATCATGACGCGACGTTCATCGCAGTTGACCGCCCCGTCACTAGCCAGCCTGTAGACAATTGTACTGCTCATGCGGCTGCTTCGGGCTCTAGGTAGTATTTTTCTCTTTGCTATGCTACCATCCGCCTTGTCTGACCTGCGCAATATTTTGCTTGCTTTGAACAGTGCCGACACGATAACGCATTCGATTGCAGCCATTCTGCAACCACATACATCCTCCCCTTCCGTACTCATCATCGCCCGCGCCATGGCCAACCTGATGGCAGCAAAATTTAGTGGGAATGACCTTGACCAGGTGTTGAGCGCCCACCTCGACTCCTTGGCCATTTCCCCTCAGGTGAAGCAAGCAATTTTTCCCGCGTTGCTTGGAATTGCAAAGTTCACAGAAGCATATGCGCAAAAGTGCATGCACCACATACGCTCCTGTCCTTTCCGCCCACGTGTTCTCATCGCGTCATCTGTGCTCCAGTGTTGCTCAGTCGCAGGCGGTAATCGGGCCGCTAGGTTTTAATTCCGGAGCTGCAACTATTGCGTCCCCTGATGGCGGTCACGCTAGTTATCAAGTGCACCAACGACCATTTGGCTCCAGCTCTGGGAGCGGCTACACCATTTGGTATTTTTCCAGGTCCAGCTCCAGCATTCAGTCGCCACCTATTGTCCCGCAAGCCAAGACAGGACATCTATATGTCCATTTTGACACATCTACCAGAACCTATCAATATTGGATGCTCAGCGTTGGTGGACAGTGGGAAAGCGTGTCGAAAAATGCGCAATATCCCCTCAATCCTGACCGGGTCCTATCCTTTCGCAACAACGGTGAGCCAAGCTGGGTTACGCGGGCAACAACCAACACAACGGAGACAAGACGGGAAAAGCGAGCAAGGTCAGTGGCTGGGTGATTGCTCGCAGTGGAATAGGTTTGTATGTACATAAATAATCGGTATGGCGTGCCGTTGGTCGGCTGGTGTTGTGCATAATTCATCTATGTGGCTCTATAGTTGGATGTCATCTGTCTACTCTTATTTTACAGTAGCGGTTAACACGTTGTAGGGCCAGCCCGAGCGTTGGGCTCGAAATCACTCATATTCAGTCATTTCGCTATCGGATCGGAATGCGTGGCACGCCGGCCATTTCGGACTCGGATTCCCACGACGCCGCAACAACAGTCCTCGCTCGCGCTTCCATCCTCGTCGACTCGTATTAACACACACACTCTCTCTCTCTCACTCTGTGTGTGTGTGTGTGGGTGTGTGTGTGTGCGCGCGCTGTCTTTCGTTTCGCCTCGCCTCGCTAACGGACGACGACGCCAATCGCTTCGCAAATAGCCCGAAGACAGGCAGCCCGCATTTCCGCCTCGTGCACTGGCACACCTCCACTCCTGCTACCTTGACCACGACTCTTTGTCCACGTGCGCTCGGTGTCTCAGTCTCGGGCTCGGCTTCCTCACCTCGTGTCTGGACCCTTTGTACCTTACTTTTTTTTTTTTCCTTTTCGTTTTGTTTCGCGTCTGTTCGCTTCCCCTACTGTATGCCTTCTTTACCTTGGCTTATGTTAGCTACAGGGTTCTATTGTACTACTTAAACCGTTCGTTTCGTGTCAATTGAGAGAGCGCTAGAGTCGCTTTATCCCCCATTTTCGAACTTTCTATTTTGCGCGTGAACTCGGCTTGAGTCAGGCCCAAATGAGGGCACTCGAAAACGAATTTACTCGCTACTATTTCGCTCAGTCTCGCCGCTTCAGACAGCAAACGTGTTCTGTCTTGTCTTGTCTTGTCACTTCACTTCACTTCACTTCACTTCACTTCACTTCACTTCACTTCTCTTCTCTTCTCTTCTCTTCTCTTCTCTTCTCTTCTCTTCTCTTCACCTTCACCTTTCCTCTGGAGGTAGATCCTCTCCGCCCTCGAACTCACACTAGGACCCCTCAGCGTCCTTACGACGTATGACTGTGACACCAGGTGGGACATTCTGAATTCAAATACCACAATACATATGGGCGCCCAGGATCGTTGCATATAACTTCGTTTCAAACTTTATAGATCAAACTTTGTAGTAAACTATTTAGAAATTCGGCTAGAGGTTTATATATGTTCGTATCCGGATACCCGTTACCACCCTGGTAGGTGAGATGTCTATCACAAGTCACCGTGGGGTACACTGGGTCAGAAGAAACTAGACTAGAAGAGTACAACAATGGACTTGATTAAATACAGGACCCAGAAACAGGTAACAATGTACACATAGACCCTTACGTAGACCCGGAAAAAGAGCGCAGACAATAGGTCCCTCGCCTAGAAATTCCCCCGCCTAGAAATGAGTCACAATCGTGTTATTTAGTATCAAGCTAGTAAGTGACGGACCAAGACTTTTCGGTAGTACAATGGTGCAGAAGGTCGGATCGGTTGTATTGTCTCTCGTATCACAAGGTCAGGATTAGATCCGACTGGCAGGACGGTCTTATGTCGCCGCAAGCTCTATGCGCTTACTGGCACTCCAGCCTATCACGACTTGCGGTTAGGATCCAGGCTATGTAAATTACCCTGCACTCCACTGGCGAGTAACAATTTAGTAACTTCCAATGGACGCCATATTTAAGACGTAGGCATACCGGTACTACCTCAAGATTTTGGCTCTTGCTGGGGATCTGACATGTCCACTGAAGTACTGAACTTTAATAATGGTCATTCATCATCGCTCATACCTTAATGTTCCTGTGAGTGTCTTTCTCGCGACGCGAACGACCGAGTCCCTAACTCAACACTTCAGACCAAAATTGACACCGTGAATGGCTATCTATGGGGGAGATGGCCTCGCCAAACCATCACGTACCGCTTTAATGCAGAATTGCCAGTACATGGCGGGTGCATTATTAACCCTCCCTACGTAGACAGTCGAGGGTGCATTCTTCTTACCAAGTGCCTCTCAACCAGAGGTCTTCGACACTCTCATACGAGTTGCCGGCCACACTCTCTTGGTTTCGTCCTATTTCGACACCCGCCTTGGCCCCAACCCTAACTTGAAGCGCGACTTTCCTCATATTCCCTGGTGTGGGGAGATCGCTGTATTATTTGTCGGAAAAAGGAAGCCATTTGTAAGATGAGCGCCGCCTGACTTGGTAGTTCGCTCTGCCATCGCTCAGTGAGTTTCGTTTACAGTTTCTTGGAACTCAGACCACCCATCTTTCGTCATCAGGTACATGGGGGAGTGCATTGCTTGTGTAGAGCTCGGAGCCTCATTTCCGACTCATATAAAGAGGTTTGTCCTTCACCTTTACATTTTTGACCTCTGGTTCATTCGCCACTCCCAGTGGAGGGCGCGGCTCAAGTGAGGATGCACTGTTAGTATATTATTAGTACAAAATTTATGTATGAAGGTCTTGCAGAGAAATCGCGGTCTTAAGTCACTGTACTGTATAGGAAGATTTGAGGGCATCAGCATTTGAACGTGTTACCGAAGTTTACCTCGTTTTACTTAAAGTAGTCATCAATACGATCTATACAATAAAAGGTGGACATACCCGGGAGAGCTGAGACATCTCTGACGAAAAAGAGCGGACTTTGAGCGTTTGAACATTTGGATGGATACATATCGTGAGATGGCTCACGATCACTCTGTGTCTTGCTGTACTTCATTTATCTGATTTTGCTATGGGACCCGGTGACAGGAGAGATACGGGACAGACGGATACGGAGAAGATGTGATTGGTTCTGCGATGAACAAAGACACAGCGACGACAGTGACACGAATTTTGAAAGAGCGTTCACAATATTCTCCGAAGAAAGGGGACAGACAGGGAAAGTCAGGGTGCGTCGTTATGAAGAAGAGAGTCATTGTGTTCTTATGTCGTACCTGCGTGATCGAAGGAGGGAGGGTAATCTCATAAAAAACGGTGTCGTCATCATTTTGTTCCGACACACATCGTAAGGAAGAGGTTATCCCACGCTGTTATAGTGATATCGTTCAGTCGTTGCGCGCTCACAAAAGTGTATACGCACTGGCGTGGGTGTCCTCAGACGGCACGTCAGGAAAATGTTCGAATCAGCGTCCCCGCCGTCCGATTCCTCACCACTCAACCATTTGGGTCTTGCGATGGCACATTCTCAAGAGCGCCACAAGGTGTTCGAGCTGTACATGTACAGATCCTCGATGAGAGCTAGGCACCATGACTGACGGTCGCCGAGTCGATACTGGTCGTAATGACATAAGCCCGTATCATAAAACAGGTCGATACGGAAACCAACCGTAATTATCCGTCCGCAAACGGTTTACGACCAGTTTTTAATGTTCTCGTTTGGCTCAGGTGTGGTACACGCAGAACCGGAAACCCGAGCAGTACCTCTCGACTACAGAGTAAATGGTTAAGATTTTTGAGAATGACCACCCCGTTCCTTCGGCTCCTGTGGAGGCGTTTTAAAAGAGAGAGGGGTAGGACAGCCACACATTAAGTCGGCCGATGCAATTGGTTCTCACACAGCCCAAGGGGAACTGTAGACGTTATTATTAAGAGGAGGGTAACAGGAAACACGATAGTGACGGACACGCAACGCGGACGCGGACGGGATCGTTAGCGGAGTGGTAAAGGCATACTAGACATAGATAGCATGAGACATGTTCGTTTTCGAAAAACGCGTCTTAACGAGCTTAGTAATCGAATCATATCATCATCATCAATCCAATATATAAAGCACGGACGTGCAGTTCACGACACCATGCATTCTGCTCGCCAACTCGCTCAACGTAATCATCTTCTGCGTGAAAGCCCTCTTTCGGTTCATACTTTGTCCCCCTCCATGTCTATGTATACTGCTAACACGTTCCAAAATTGCTAGTAGTAAACAAATATCTAACGTTTCGAGCTCAGTGAGGACACAATCCTTACAGTGACATTTGCGAAGCGATTAAGTAGCAGTCGCACTGGCAGTGGTCGATGACTGTTGGTGATGCGAGGCAAAACAAGTGAGACATACATATATACAGAGTGAGAGTGAGGGCATACCTACCGAGTCAAGTAGAGAACGCGTACTTGTAGGCATTTAAAACTATTGTAGTGACTAAGGCGAGAATAATTATCAAAAAAGGAAGTCCGCGTGCCCTCACCTGGTTGTCTGCTACAACAATTTCCAAACCTAGTTGGATGCGCTCGCGGCGGAGAGATCTATCATCCCGCACAATACCCATACGCCTTTCTAGCTCAACTATGCGCCGGAGAGCTGACCGAACTTCTTGACGCAGCGCATAATGGTCCTCACGCGTTAGCTCTGGCTTAGGCTGCTGAATTGCAGTATCGTGGCTGACGTGGTACTGAGAAGCTGTAAAACCCCCTTCGAGAGCTTCGTTTTGAAAGATGGATCTAAGTTGAAGTTTATGAAGTAGAGTAGACACAAACCATTTGCGACATCGAGGAGAGCGTTCGTCCCATCTATTTGGGTGTCGAATTCAGCACCTGGTTTCTTGCCTGGTTTCTCGGATTTCGCAAATGAAGTCCCAAGTTTGGGGGTTAGATCCTTGGCATGTCGTTAGAATAGTACATTGCCGCGTTGCGGGTTTCGTACCATGTCGGTGTCATCAACTTGCGTTGATCTTGTGGATACATGTATCAAAGAAGGGCTTGTATTTTCTGATATCTGCACCACACAATAATCAGACGTGCTGATGCTAAATGAGGAAGCGATACTGACAGTGGGCCTGCAGATTGAAATGGGTCATACTCTCAATATAGGAGTCTAGCACGAGAAGTACAAACCTCTCAGTGTCCTCTGCCAAGCGAGCATAGTCAGGCACATAATTTGGAACTTTCGTCGTCATAATCTGAACAACTGGTGGGATTGAGCCCGAAGACAGTATGGTGATGAACGAGTGACTAGCATGGGACATTATATATCACGGTGTCATGAGCAAGTAGCCCAGAGACAGCCAATAAAGGAGGGAATCTATTGACACAGAGCGGTAGTGTCAACCGATTTAGACCCTCAAGTCCGATAAAAGCTTTATGTGGTGCGAGTAAGAGCATGTTTGCCAATCAGTTTTGCACGGATGGAACATGGGGTGCCCAAAGGTGACAAACAAAAGAATTCGAATATGGTGCCAAGCAAATCCGAGGCTGTCAGCATTGTTCACATTTCAACACTGTGTCGGGCCGAGTTGATCAATCAGAGATGACAAACACATTGCTTCTACTAGTAGCACGGGCACACGAACAGAGGGTCGCTCGGGGTCGTCGAGTCAAAGAAAAATAGCCCAGAGAAGTAAGACAATGGATGCGGAGATCCAGAGAGGCGCAGCAGAGACACGGCTTCTTTACTAGAAATGGGTAACAATGCTTTTTAAAATTTGTTCGGCGTTTCATCTCAATGGTACTAGGTAACTGACCCGAGACCTTTTGAGGGTTACAATGCAGGCCCTTGAGTCACTACACCCTTGATTAAATATGTATTGTTATATATGGGTCTAATGTGGACACCAGGGATGCAAAATACCCGAAAGCTCTAAGACTCCAAATTTTAAGTGCTCAGCAGACGACGCCCCGAACTATCTAGACTCATGGCAAGAGCCACCGTCAGTCGCAAGTCTGGGATTTTCGGTGAGTACTTCCTTGAGTACTTCTGCGTGTAAGATCAAATAATTATTTGATTACCTCTGAACCAGAGCCTATCAGGAGCAGCAGCCGCCTCCAAGTACGCCGCCGCCGCCGAGATCATGAAAACAGCAGTTACGCACGTGACTCGAACCCATCTGAGGCGGACGACGAAGACGTCGTGTCTAGCTATGACGACGAGTCTGATGCCTATAACATATCCCATCAGAGACACGCAAAGTGGCACAATTCTCAGTCCGATGATGGTAACATCCCATCGTCATGCTTAGACTAGATGTGCCGCGATTTAACTTCGGATGCAGACTCGGAATCTGGCTTGGAACATGACATGTGCAAGTACTTTTCTTATTCGAGTCGCAGAATACTCGTTTAATTTGCTTCAAGCACAAAGAAAGAAGCGACACCGATTGGATTCCTCCAATGGAATTGGAGATAGAAGTCATGGCTCAGAGGTGCGCCATATTTGATCCCTGCTAGGACGTGCTAATGTCAACTCGGAGGCAATCACATGACTAGCAATTCGACGAGTTAACGGCTACTCCACGAGCGTACCCAGATAAAGGCAAAGGAAGGCTACATCAGAGCCCTCATCCAAGGTGGGCTGAGGTCTGCACAGCATTTGGAGACTGGCAAGTATCAGTGACACTTACAACAGAAGCTCGCTTGAAGTAGAGCAAATCCTACCATCGGATGAGCATGTTCGGGATCCACGAGACTTCTACGCTTCCGATTCCCCGGTGCGCGTTGATTTTGACTCGGACCAGGAACTGTATAGATCAGCCGAGGAGTTCGAGATAAGGAACGATACAGAGGTTCAGGATGAACACCAAGGTAGCAATTTTGCGGTACGTCCTGTGCTTTTCTCTTGTTTGGCTTATGCATTCATTACTCATTGGTGCGAAGCATTCTCAGCAGTCGCCTCAACCCGTCACTCCGCCTTGCCAACCCTTGCAGGCTTTGTCGCCTCGACCTTTGTGGCCGCCGCAGGTTTTCCCGGCGCTACCTAGCGGCCATAGTGGATTGAGCCAGCATCGAGCTGTCCCATCGAGTGGCCATTGTGTACGTCATGAACACCCCTCCAAATCCCAGGACGCCGAACGTGACCAGCAGGAAAGCCATACTACTGTTACTATGTCCGTCCAAATTGATAAGGGTTTTCATTGTACCAGATGGGTGATTCCAGCAGCGGTTGGAAGAAACGAAGTCGACGTGGACAAAGTCCAAGGCGCCGAGGGGCTAGAGAAAATGCGCTGGCCGTCAGTTTGCGCCCAACATCAACCTATACGACACATTCCTGTGCTGACTGTATCTGATCCAGAAACTGGTCCGGAGTGAACTCGACTACCTCCTTGAGGAGAACCCACCCTATGGACGCACGCCTGAACCTTCTCAGGTTTCCAGGTTCTCGACCGAGTGGGAGTGCACGGGGCATGGCGCAAAGGCTTGTGACGCCACAACTGCTGACTTCATGATCGACGTAGCGGGGGAACCAAGGTCACCTTGGAATATCTCCGCTGGGCGTGTTTTCGTCGATCATTTTGTCCAGAAGATGGAGTACGACGATACACAGGAGATGCGCAAGGCCATAGAAAGAGCATTTACCAATCGGATCAGGAGTTTTAGGTCTCGCCACAAACGTGAAGCGCTCTCGCGAACGGATAGGGCCTCTGAGAGGTCTAAGCATAGCCGGCAACAGCGCAAATACCAAGTGAGTCTCTAAAATTTGTTGGAATCAATCGTTCATGTACAACGTAGTTATTTCAACGCCGCCATGGCGTCGCCAAGCTCTTTGACCCACTTAAAAGGCATCTCGATATTTTGGATGCATTGGGATCCAATGGGATGTCCTCAGACGAATCTGATGTTGATTGCAGCTCGAAGCGGATCACATACACAGTTGTCAAACCCGACTGGCGTCACCCCGACCTACACAACTGGCTCAAGGTCTTTGACCAACTGCATCACCGAAACCATATCAATAGCTGGTCTCTTGACAAGCGCGGCGCGTTTCCTCACATTCGTATCGGGTCCCAGAAAGTTCATAAGAAGGTGCAAGTGCCGACAGGCCTTCCGATCAACGCCTACGACCCCAAATGGCTTGAGGGGCGAGAAGCACTTTATGTGAGACACGTGTTGTGTCCGAAAATGGAGAAATATTCATTCACCCATTCTTCTGACGTGATCGCGTACGTCTCGAACTAACCAATCGAGATGCTAAATATCTCAATTGCTCTTACTTACAGACTGTTGAGTCTTGAAACTTGAATGATGACACAAGTCGAGATGCTTCACATGAGTCGTGATGTTGTGCACAGCACATGCAGGTATCGTTTCAAGCAATAAGGAATACAGTAATAGTATGCTATAAGTCTCATTCCGTCACCAAATAAAAGATATATTTGTTGGCGTCTATAGGCACTTGCAATCCAGGGTATCTGCTCGACACCCCTCACGCAGCGCTGCACCAAGCTATCACTACGAAGTTCTCGGCCCCTGCCTGAATCTGGGGACACCATCAACCGCGCGTCCATGATGATCACGGCCTTTTACCCGATGACAAGGGCGGTCTCGTACGTGTTCGCGCTGACGTTACCCAGCGCGACGGACAGGTCGGCAACTTTGAACCCACGCATGCCCCCCTAGCTCGCGCGGCTTCATCGCGCACGTGTCGAACTAATTCGCAAACGTAAACACAAAAGGTACATCCATCAACGACAGGTGCACTATGCTCGGTAGAGAGAAGGAAGGCACTCACCAAGTGCCGCCCATCACAAGAAAAACGAATGAGACAGATCCCTCGGCATGCTCAACGGACGCGGGCCCGCCAAAAGCGAACACGGGGTGGGTGCAGCACAGACAATTCGCCGTGGAACTGTGGCATGAAACGTGCGATCTTGCGCGAGAACTTGAATAACTACGTCAGGGGCCGCATGTCCCCCTTCCTGTTAAACAAGATTAGTGCGCGTGAAGGCTAGATAGGGGAGCGAGGAGGAAAACGACCGACTCGAAGTATCTGGGAACAAAGTCTGCGGGGCAGAGGCGCCCTCAGCGTACGTAATGTGGCTCTCCAGCACGACCGCGGTCGCCCCCATGACGATGCTGCCGCCGCTGCACGAGGCAAGATCCTGTCCACTGACCTAGTCAATCAGCATGAAAGAGTAGGTACGCCGATGTGCACCAAGTACCTATCCATCGCGTGGCGATTATCCGAGCTGTACTGGCACACGGCCCGATGAGAGAAAGTGAGAGCAAGACGATATACCTAAGTGGGAAAGGTACTCACCGCAACGCAAAGATGCGACATGAACATCACCGGATCACCCACGGATTATCAGCGGTGGTGGCAGATCTTTATTGCGCGAGAAGATATCCTCCTTAGCATACACACATCGGACACGAAGGGTGCTTACGTAGGCCACGTTGAACGGGTGATAGAATGAAGGCCCATTGAAGGGATGCTTCATGTGTGCTGACAGGCATTTGCGGACGCCTCGGTGGTCCTCACGCAACAATAACAGAGACAAAAAAAGACGACTTTCGGATGACCCTGTGACATATTACATAAGAGCGGACTCTGATTTGAATGTGAACTGTTGACGTGTCCGCTACTTTCTAGCTCGACTTGCTACTCTCATGTCTACTTACTCTGGTTCCCTTCATCAGCTCTGCTCAACGTCCCTCTCTGGCATCAGCTCTGCTCAACGTCCCTCTCTGGCCTACCGGCCCATGGGCCTCTGAGCCACGAGCCCTCTCCAGGTTCGCTAAATGCTCAGGGGAGCTGGCCTTTGTGCCATGCGTTCCATGTTATAGGGACTGCCCCCTCTGCCTAATTGGCAACTCGCAGGCCGCGCCGTCTTATAGGCGGTCAATCCGGCGGGCAGTTGGAGACCTGCCCCCGAGCAGCGGAAGCGAGGGAGGGGGGAGAGGTCACAGTGGACGCGACCTTAGGCTCAGCTTCCTCCTTTGTCTGGTCTTCTTACCACCTCCGCCCAACGTCCCTCTCTGGCCTCTTGGCCCATGGACCCCTGAGCCGCGAGCCCTCTCCAGGTCACTAAAAGCTCAGGGGAGCTAGCCTTTGGTGCCATGCGTTTCCCATGCTTAGGGACTGCCCCCTCTGCCTACTCGGCAACTCGCAGGGCCGTGCCGTCTTATAGGTGGTCAATCCGGCGGGCAGATTGGAGACCTGTCCCCGAGCAGCGGAAGCGAGGGGAGGGGGGGGAGGTCCACAGTGGACGCGAACCTATTTAGCTTCTTTCTTGTCCGATCTCCTTACCTCCGCCTCCGCCCAACGTCCCCCTCTGGCCTCTTGGCCCATGGACCCCTGAGCCGCGAGCCCCTCTCCAGGTCCGCTAAAAGCTCAGGGAGTGGCCTTGTGCCACTTAGGACGCCCCTGCCTACTCGGCAATTGCAGCGCGAGTCTATAGCGGTCAATCCGGCGGCAGTGGAGACCTCGAGGGGGGGGAGGATCACAGTGAGGACCTATTCCTTATTTCTTGTCGATCTCTTACCGCTCCGCAACGTCCCTCTCTGGCCTCCTGTTCATGTTTTTATAGGGAATGCCCCCTCTGCATAATTGGCTAACTGCAGGGCTGCGCCGTCTTATAGGCGGTTTCAACCGCGCGGGCAGTTGGAGGATCTGAAACCCCGCAGCAGCGGAAGCGAGGGAGGGGAGGAAGGTCACAGTGAGCACCAACTTAGTTCCACTTTTTTCCCTTGTCAGATGTCCTACTTACCACCCTCCGCCCAAAGGCCGCTCTGGACCATGAGCTACGAGCCCCATCCGGGTCGCTAAAAGCTCAGGGGAGCTTGGTCCCTGCGCCGCGCATACTCGTGTTACAGGGACTACCCCCTTTGCCTATTCGGCAACTCGTAGGTCGTTATTTACCCTTCCAATGAAATTGTAAATCACTAACTCGCTGACTTGATCCGATTCATTCAGAAGATAAATGCACGCTATACGTGGAGCGGCAATTTGCTCCTGCAAGCCTCGGGAGACTCGCGCCGATGAATTAGCCCTACCCTACCAGAGGAAAGCAAAAGCGACTGCAAAGAGGCCAGCGATCCGTCGATTGCTCAATTAATCAACACTATCTCCCTGTCATGCTCCATCGCCGACTCGGACCCGAGTACTCTTTTTCGGCACTGCTCTTGTGTTTCGTCGTCTGATTCGTGGTGTCGTGATGGGGCTTGATGAGGTCGATGGTGGAATATCACTCTGTACACGATAATGGCATGGAACGTGTGGCATATCTTAATACTGTTGTCTTTCGCTTGTAGTCGAGCAAACTTATTTTTTTTTCTATCCAGATATACAGTAACTTAGCATGCTGTGGTCATCGTTGATCAAACGATTCGGTTTGATGGCATTGAAACGATATTAATTGGTCCCCTAGTGGCGGCATATGCGGTGACTGTCACCTTCAAGTTGACCAAAATGCCATTGTTCAACGTTCAACGTTCAACACAAGGAATTATGCACTATGGCTACAATATTCGGCGGCGCTCAGCGCTCAGGCCTCAGGCCCTAGGCGCGGAAGAATAAGTGGGATTTCCACGCCACACCTCCCATCTCTCGAGATCTTAACCTCAAGCGCAGCTTAAGCGCGTCTTGACTAGGATCAGGAGACGGCATATATAGTGGGCATCACAAACGTATTTGCTCTATCTGATCGCCGTCTGTGCGTGCAGGTCAAGCCCCATTTGGGAACTCACGTCGGAGAGCTGGAAAGGACAATGGTATCATAGGACAATGACGATTTTAGGTTATTGCCACAGGATATTAGTTCCACGATGTCGCAGAGACAATTACTGAAATTACAAGCGCTAACTTGGACATGACACAAGGGAATGATTCGCTCGCTCGCTCTTGGCATCACTGGGGTTTTCGTATATCCTTGGTCCTTAACTTGATTTGGAACCCTTGTCATGCTTATTGTCGGTACATCTTTGTTATACCAGCAAGACCCAACGGATGCTCAGCGCTAAGTGCTCAAGGCTCGGATCTACGGACTCAGTAGTTTTCTTCCCATTGACGGGCCATCTCCACTGTGCCTCAAGCCTTTTGGTTCCCCACATATCGTCTTTCAGACCTGGCACAGATGTCTGATGCAGAACTTGCGGACTCGGAATTTCTCTGTTCCCTGGATGCGGAGCTTTCGGCGCACTCTACTTGGATGCCAAACGTTGACACTCTAGACTTTGTCAACGACCCTATCAAGAATGGACCCTACACACGTCAAATACCTGACCAACTCATGCGGCCTAACGTTGGCCTGTATGCACTCAAACCGACACGCAGGAATCACATTATCTTGGAACATGAGAACAGACTTTGTGACATCTTAGTCGCTTTGGAATCGATGGAGACTACCGAAGCGGTGGAGGGTGTGGAAGACCGAGTTCTCCAGGAACTTGTCAGGATAAATCGATTGAAGGAGGCCGAGTGGTCGGGTCAGCGGAGTAGGCGCGGTATCAACGGCGCTGTCGTGAATACAGGTATGTTTTCTTCGCATGCTGCCGTCGCAGCTGACGATTCCTCAGAAATTCACTTCCTTAGGAATTACCCGAAGAATCCAACTACACTTGCTATATATATCACAACATTGGTGATGTATATTTTATATCGCCTCCCACGCCGTGGCGCGGCCGTTCTGCTGGCGGGCATGAGAAGTATTTTGATGAGCCAAGCGTCACTTCTCCCGTTGGCGAGTGAAGTCCCGAAAGATCCACGGCGGCTTCTCACACTATACAATCTCGATCCCGTCACTCACAGTTACGTCTGCTGCCCCGCTTGCCATTTTTTATATCCATATTCAGTTGGCACGACCAAAAAGAGGAAGGCATCCACTCTCTCCAGCGGGTTTCCCAATCATGTGGAAAATGCCAATGACGACATCGATGTTCCGCAAGTTTCGTCTGCCCCAGCTCATTGTACACACCGTCGTGTTCGTTCAGGTTCTGCTTGCGGCGAGCCCTTATTCGACAATACCACGATCAACGGCAATGTTTGTGTCGTTCCCCGGTTCAAGTACGAGGCCCAAGATCTGAAGGAATGGCTAGGGTGGCTACTCTCGAGGCCTGCCATCGATGAGGAGGTGTTCAAAGCCTTTCGAAAACCCCGCAAAGATCGCATGGAGGATATGTGGGATGGAAAACATTTGTGCAGGATTCTTCTGAGAAAGGGCGAACGGTTCCTCCCAGGACCTGTAGACGAGACGCGTCTGGCATTTTCATTCTCGATGGACAGTTTTAACCCTTATCACATGAAAGAAGCTAAGCAGACTGTCTCGTCAACAGCCATCTGGCTCACTTTGCTTAACTTACCCCTCCACTTGCGAAACCGCCCCGAGAATATGTTTCTTGCTGGCGTCGTCCCTGGGCCGAGAAAACCTTCACTCTCCGATGTAAATCACACAATCAAACTTCTCGTTGACGTCTTACTCGAGTTCTTTGATCCTGGCGTCTGGTATTCTCGAACGGCAAGGCATAGGCAAGGTTGTCGGGTTCGGGCTATCTTGATACCCGTTGTCTCGGATATGCTTGCCGCACGGCAAGTTGGTGGCTTCGCGAGTCCGACGGCGACATATTTCTGCATGCTCTGCAACCTGAAGATTCAAGACATTGAAAACCTTGACAAATCTACTTGGCCAGAGCGAGACGTTGGCGAGCATCTCCGGCTTGCGAGGAAATGGAGAGACGCACAAACGAGTGACGAGCAGGAGACCCTCTTTAAAAATCATGGAATACGATGGTCCGCTCTTCTCGATCTACCTTATTGGAACCCCGTCCTTTTTACCGCCGTAGAGCCTATGCATGTCTTTGACGCTGGGCTTTTCCAGACTCACCTTCGGCAGATCTGGGGTATCGACACCACTGTTCCAGGTGGTGACGGGATTGCGTCGCAAGCTGCCAGAGAGGTTGCTAAGCCATCAACTTCTGAAATGGAGAAGTGGTACGACATTATATGCACAGAAACGAACCCAGGAGTTCTACGAGAACGGCTTACTGGAAGACATTGTGCTCGCGATACTCTATGGCACATCTGCGAGGACAACAATCTACGTCGTGCAGGTAATAAGGGGCAACTAGCCGATGCTATTATAGAATGGGTAGGTCGTCGAACGAGGTAAAATAATAATAATAACGGTGCATACTCACATTGAGACCAGCGTCAGAAAGTCTCACCCGACAGGATCCGACTCCCAGTCGTCCGTTCAAGTTCAACGGAGCTTACACAACCAGCCGCCGTAGTTCATAGTGTCAGCGATGCAGAGTCCCGGGGCATCCGTGAGGGGAGCGTCGCTACAGATGACACCGTGAGTGATCCGTGCTACCAGACAGTTACTCGGTGTGATTCCTTCTAGTTGACATCAAGGTGCAGCCTGAGCGAAGAAAGAAAGCCCTCAGAGGAGGAACAAATGGCCATTGATAAATGCATCAAGCAACTTTCTGACCGAGCTGCCCAAAATACTGTGTTGCGAGCAAAAAGGATTATTCTTCAATTTGTCTGTCGCGATTACTGTCACATGAGACAGGTCAAGCTTAATGAACTTCGCACAAAAGACGAGCTGTACGCCGCCGCCGCTGCATGGGTACGTGCGCAACACACAGTGAGAACTTCATTCAATATTCAGCAGGTGGAAGAAAATGCCATTTCGCCAGGGAATTCTGTGCAGAAGGGAAAGACCAGTTCTACTACTGGCGCCGTTCTTGGGAAGGACATCATGGAGGCCGTTTGGGCAGACATGGCCCTCACTGAGCTCCCCTCCTGGGTGACGGACATTCCTCGTAACTGGGGTACTGCGACACGCGGAAAACTAAGCGCAAACAACTGGAGGGTTATCTGCACCATCCACCTACCCATTACTCTAATCAGACTTTGGGGAAGGGACGACGCACCTGAAGACCGGAAACACAAACTCCAGAATTTTATGGACTTAGTTTGTGCCACCCGGATTGCTAATCTACGATCGGTCTCTAAGCAGGACATTGAGCGATATGAGCATTACATTCAACGCTACTTGGTTGGTCTCAAATCACTATACAAGCTCGCGAAGGTGAAGCCTATCCACCACGCGGCCCTGCACTATGGCGAGACCCTTAGGAGTTTCGGGCTGGCGCACACTCACGGAGCTGCCTCTTACGAACGATATATCCACTCCATGCAGACCCAAAATCATAATATGAAGCTCGGTTTGTGACCGATTTACTATGATATATCGTGCACTGGGCACTCACTACGTTCTCAATCAGGCAGCCTTGAATTGACATTTATGCATAGCTCCGCAAGAGAGGCAAAGTTGCAAGCCTTGCTCTCTGACCATACTGAAGTGCGTGAACGGGTTGGCGAACTTACGAAAACCTATGAAACCTTCCTTGCTGAGGACGTCCAGGGAACGCGCTTCGCCCATATGGTCAATACGACGCAGCGGCAAGATATTGCCTTTGATGAGACACGACTGCGTGACTCGAACCTCGCTGATACCGTACTCCTTCTGGTGCAATTTTTAAACCAGAAGCATAGGACAACACGATATCATACCGGCGGTTCTCAAGGAGACGTGGTCTCGCCAAGGGTTAAGCTGTTAGACAGGTTTTCCCTTTGAGGGGTTCAGTATTCAACCGCGGGAAGTCGAACGCACAATAGTCACGTCCTTTTCAGACTTCCCCAAAAAGACGCATCCGAGTCATTGGCTCATCCAGAACCAGGGCAGATCACTGACATTTTTCTCCATTCCCAAGTCAGTGACCCTGGTCCAGACCATCCGCCCGTCTATCTGTGCATCCGACCTTATGTACCTCTCCGTTTGGAGCCTAGCGACGTCGACAAATCCTATAGACAATTCGGCTTTGCGGGAGGCTTTTTATCTGAACGGGCGCTTGGAGCACCTATTGTCGTTGACCACTCCAGCGTCATCTCCCATATAGCGGTGACCCCACTGGAAGTACGGGGGTACAAAGTTCTCCACGTCCTTCCCATGGATAGGGTTGGTTTCCATTTGTACTAGTGGGGAAAGATCTGACGACTCGAAACTAGTTGCGAATGTCATTTATGCGCACCGATAATGCTGGGGCCTGGGTGGATAGCCCTGACAACTGAGAGGGCAACACCCAGCCTATTTCGAGGATGACCACGACAGCTTGAATGGGTCAGTCCAGCGAGCAATTAACAGCATTGCAGCCACACACTGGCGTGTCGTAGGGCTAATAGCCAGGCCCGCAGGAAGAAGTGTCGCATTGAGTAAGGTCAATTTTGTCGTGGGATTTTGTTGTCTATGCTTTCCACACAAAATTCGAATGAACTAATAATTGGGATGTTATAATAGCATGAAAGCGTCGTAAAGGGTGTAGAAAAATCTATACAGTACTGTGCCGGACCCTATATTCGGACACCCCCATGGTCGAGCAGTGTCACGACCAGTCATGCTTCAGCTTCAGTTCTCAGTAGGGCTCAGTATAGCCCATTCCGTGTTCCGCACCTGCGCGCGCTCTTAGCTACCCTGGTGCGACACTCTCCCGACAGAAGCCGACAGATATACAAAGTCTTGCACCGCGCGAAGGCATGCATGACCCCTTGCGCTGCCGATCACCGTCGAGCTGGAGCGATTCTACTTTTTGCGTTACCTAGCGCATCGCATCTACACGCGGCCTTAGCGATCCGAGAATGATGCGTCATCGAACCTAGCAGATATCGGTACGAAGTTTCGCGCCACGCGGAGGCCTGGGCGATTGATTGCGACGCCTCGCACCTCCCTGAACGCGGGCCATTTGGGCAGTGTCCCTCAGCAGAGACTCTCGGGCTCAACAGAGTAGATATATTGCTCTCCTATCGTCAATATGTGTGAAACTTAGAGAAAGAGGCCAAAGAAGACATCATCTGTATACGGATGGTGCAGAGCCCTAAGATTGCCAGTGCAATCTCAACGCGCAAGGTTTCCGAGGTTATATAGTCCTACATAAACATTAAACACTATTGTCGACACTATTGGATGATGAACAGCACAGGTGGAATTCATACTCACAGAGACAAAGGAGACTGTGGTGAGATAGGAATAGCGCAGGGAAGCAAAGAGATCTTGCGAGTAGGAGCTGATAGGAACGTCTGATACACCAGAGTGAGAACTGGATCATATTTATGAAGAAGGAAACTAACCTGATACACCAGAGTGAGAACTGGGGTATCAGTGCGTACATGGTACTCTACTTATACATGTTAGAGACAATAGTCTTTGTGCTACAATAGGAGACAAAGGGAGCGTCTTACAATAAGTGAAGTACAATAAGCCCTATAAACAATAAGTGGGCGAAACAAAGGGAATGTACTTAGACAATAAGTACAAGGAAAGTAAAGAACAAAGAGTATATCACAATAAGGATATAACAAAAGAGAATCCTAACGCGTACTACAATAAGCAGTCCTTGTGATACATGATGTCATAGATAAGATAATAGTCCGAGATTGTAAAGATCATAATCTAATCTACATGTCTTGTATATCTAATCTAAAGCAGTCCGTTATCTGCATAAGTCCATTGAGCCGCTAAGTGCGCACAGGTCACTTATCAACATCTCCCCGTGATCAGCAATCTGGGACTAGCACATGCCCATGTCTATATTGTGTTGCTGCAGCAGGACACGCGCTAACGACTTGGTAAAGCCGTCTGCAACCATTTCTGCAGTAGGGGTTTTGATAAGGGTGATGGTGCCCTTTTCAATGTATTCCCTAATGACATGATGCCGTATGGCAATGTGCTTAGATCGCCTCCCAGTGACAGGATTCTGAGCCAAATCAATGGCACCCTTGTTGTCCCCATGTAGTGGGATGGGGTCGTCGACCTCGTACCCGAGTTCTGCAAGGAAGCTCTGATACCAAGTGGCTTGGTTGGCCGCATCGGTCATGGCCATGTATTCAGCCTCTGTAGTGTTTTGGGCTACAGTCTTTTGCTTGCGCGAAGACCAGCTTATTGCACCATTAGCTAGTATGAACACATAACCAGAGGTGGAGTGTCTGTCGTCAACCTGGTCACCCAGACTGGAATCAGTGTAGCCATGAAGGCCATCTCCACTGGCGCCATCATAGATCAAGCGCATGTCCACAGTTCCTACTAAGTAGGACAGAACATACTGCGCCAACCTTAGATGTTGGGGGGAAGGATTTGCTGCATACTGCGCCAAACGTGATACAGCAAAGGAAATGTCAGGTCTAGTGCCAATCTGAACGTACAGCAGACTACCAATGAGTGACTGATAGTGCGTAATGTCAGAAGCAGTAGCCTGACCCGTATATTTATGAAGGTGCTCGTCAGCACCAGCAGGTAAGGGTGTGGAGTGTGGTGTGGCATCAGCCATCCCAAAGCGTTCAAGGACATCCTTGACATAGCCAGACTGATCTATTTCGATGCGTCTGAGGGAGCGGTTCCGCACAATGCGTATACCAAGATATGATTCTATCTCCCCGAGATCTGTCATCTCATAGCGCTCAGATAGATCTGACTTAACACGCTTGATGTTCTCCAAAGATGCACCCAAGATTGTGATGTCGTCAACGTAAACGATAACGAAGAGTGGACCATCCCCCTCTCGTTGAGGCAACACATAAATGCCTGCATCGGCAAACGTCCGCTTAAAGCCTAGTGTAGTTAACACTCCATGGAATTGTAAGTTCCATGCGCGGGAGGCTTGTTTGAGACCATAAATCGCCTTAACCAGGCGACACACCTTCGTCTCAGAGCCAGTGACAGTGAAACCTTGTGGCTGCTCCATATAAATCTCCTCGTCGAGCACGCCATTGAGAAAAGCAGACTTGACATCCATTTGATGGATGTGCCAGTCCTCTAGCGCAGCTAACGCTAGCAACATACGAAGCGACTCAAATCGTGCAACGGGAGAGAAGGTTTCATCAAAATCTATGCCAGGGATTTGCGTAAATCCCTTAGCCACCAAGCGAGCTCTGTAACGGCCATCCGCCTTGAGCTTGAAGACCCATTTGGATTTTACTGCCTTACGATTAGGCGGGAGATCCACTAACTCCCATGTGCCATTCTTGGCGAGCGCATCCATCTCATACTGACACGCCTCAGTCCACCTATCTGCATCACTAGACTTCATAGCCTCTGCATAAGATGCAGGGTCTCTACCCACATAAGCTGCAGCTAACAGCTCCACATATCCCAGCCTTTTGCTGCGTGTGGCCACATTATCCGCATTGAAATAGCGAGGATTGGGCACTGGTACACGCGCAGAACGCCTTGGTGCATTGTCCATTTCGCGCAACAGCTGACTACGTTGTGCGCGGTCCTCAAAACTCCCAGGCATTTCTGGTGAGGGAGGAGGCATATGGCGCATAATGCGAGTGGCACCTTGACGTGGTGGTGGTGAAGTGGGAGTGGTGTGCTCACGCTTAGGTGTGGTGGGCAGAGTGGGGTGTGCAGGTGGTGGTGGTGGCGTGTGTGGACGCTCTTGTTTTGGGTCTAATAAATCCTCAACATCCTCCTCCTCACTACTGTGTGAGTGTGCAGGGGAGGGTGCTCGCTGTGGTGGTAACGCCGGCGGGTGAGGCACGGCAGTCACTGGTGTGATAACATGTGGGGCCACTTGAGAAGTGGAAGGTGTGGGGTGTGTCTCAGCACCCTGAAGGGACGGGAAGCTATTCTCGTCGAATGTCACATCCCTTGACAAACGAACGGAGCGGGTTTGACGGTCCCAAAGCCTGTAGCCCTTAGATTCAGGCTCAAACCCAATAAGCGTGACCTCAATAGCCTTCGCATCTAATTTGCGACGCTTATCAGCGGGTATGTGCATGTACCCTTTGCATCCAAAGACGCGTAGATGGGAAACATCTGGAACCTTGCCACAGTTCCAGAGTTCAAAAGGTGTGCGCCACTTGAGCATACGGGTTGGAGAGCGGTTGTAGATGTGCACAGCTGTACACACTGCATGCTCCCAGAAGCCTTTGGACAAGCCAGCTGTGTGTAGCATGGTCATTGCCTTATCCATAATGGTGCGGTTAAACCGCTCAGCTTTCCCGTTCGATTGTGGTGAACCTGGCATCGTAAGGTGATGCTCTATTCCTCTCTGCTTGAGGATGTCCTGTGTGTGGCTGGACATGTACTCGCCTCCGCGGTCAGAGTGCAGTGCACGCAGTTTGTGTGTGGTCTGGGTTTCACCCCAAGACAAGAACATCTGCAGTGACTTTGCAAACTGATCCTTCGACTTAAGGAAGTGAACCACTGCATGCTTGGAGTGGTCGTCTATGAAGGTGGCAGTGTACACAGAGCCTTGTAAGGACTGAGTTTGCATAGGACCAGCTAGATCACTATGCACAATCTCAAAAATACGAGTTGTCCTCTTGGTAGAGGACGCAGAGAAGGGTTGGCGAGTGGATTTACCCAACTCGCACCCACGACACACAGCAGTGTGTGTGGTAGAGCTGTCAATGTCCATGCCAGTAGTGGCAGAGGGACCATACGACTTAAGAGCAGCAGGGGAGATGTGTCCCATGCGCTGATGCCAGATATCAAGAGTGGTGGCAGCACTTTTGATGTGTCCCATGCGCTGATGCCAGATATCAAGAGTGGTGGCAGCACTTTTGATGTGAGCATTTAGGCCAATATTTGAAGCATCCAACCAGTACAGGTTGTCCTCCAGATAGCCAACAGCTACACAGCTTTTATTGACAGTAATTTTGAATGAGCCACTGTCAAAGGCCACTTCCGCACCCTTTTGTGCTAGTGCACGCGTCGACAAGAAGCGTGTTTTCACCTGTGGAAGGTGTAGCACATTACTTAGGGTGATAGGAATGCCTTGGCTCGTAGTGAAGACGACAGAGCCCACACCAACTTGGTCTATTGTGGATTTATCTCCTAGACGCACAGCGCCTTTGCACAGGGAGTAATCCTTGAAATCAGACCTATGTGGTGTGATATGGTGTGTTGCACCACTGTCCATCATCCAACGCACACGCGAGGCAGCATACAAGGCAACACCGATAGATTCATCAACCTCCTTAATGGAGGCGGTGGTAGGTACTAGGACATGACTATTGGCGGCCTTATTGCCGCTGCCTTTTGCTTTTTCATCTGCTTCATCCTTCTTCCTCTTCCTGCAATCAGGCTTGATGTGCCCCTTCTTATTGCAGTAGTGGCAGGTAAGACCAGAGTGGTCTTTCTTTTTGCCCTTGCCACTAGCTTTGATGGGGGCGGCCTTATTGAGGGAGGAACCAGAGGGACCGGAGCGGCGCGCCTCCTCAGACACTATGCGCGCAATTATTTCAGCATGCTTGAGTGTGGAGGGAGCACCACCGGCTAGGATTGTAGAGGCCAACACCTCATAAGAGGGTGGCAGTGCATGAAGCAGGATAAGAGAAAATTGAGTGTCAGTGACACCCATGGAAGCGTTGGAGAGGGCGACTTTGAGCTCATTGAGCTTGGCCAATTGGGAGGCCATTGGGACGGAGTCGTCGAGGCGGGCTTGTGTTAACTGAATCCACAAATTAAATATGGTGGTGCTGCCCGAAGCACCAGCATAAACATCCTTCAGCTTGTCCCACTTGTCTTTGAATGTGGGATAGGCGGTGGCATCAGCTACCAAGGAATAGACATCTGGCTTGAGGTATAGGTGGAGGTACGCCTTTGACCTTCTTTGAACAGAGTCCCATTCATCTGGACCGGTGCCAGTGGGAGCAGTGTCAAGTGTGAACACATCCTCAGCTTCATGCAGCGTGAGGATGGCTTCAATGGTGCCAGACCATTCATTCCAATTGGAGCCATCAAATTGACTGAGATGGATGCCAGAGGGCATGCCGAAGGTTGCTTGGTACGCATTTGCAACGCGTCCAGATGGTGTGGATCCAGAACCACTGCTTGTGCTTGTAGAGGCAGTAGCGGCGGCGGGAGTTGTACCAGACATTTTGGGATGGTTATCTATCGCCGAGGAGCAGTCAGCGATAGTGCTCATAGAGTTGCAAGATATAGGAGGGAAGTAGTTTTACTGCTCCAGTCTGTGAATCTGTAAGGCCAGAACGCAAAGCGTCCTGCCTCCATGAACATGCCAGTGTTACAAGGGCTAGGCCCAGGATGGAAGCCTCTTCGCATACTAGGAGCCGGCTGCCTGCCAGGATGTGTCTAAGACACGACTCAACTAGAGCGCACCAGAGGGGATAGGTGGAATGATCTTTCAGAGCCCAAGGCTGTCTACCTCAGCCTTCTCGGCCTATTGGTTGCCTCATCGCCATAAAGGCTTCACTGAGCCCTTTCCCTTTGACGCATTTCAAAGTAGGTATCTGTTTGCAGAACGCCAAAGGCGAACACCCCCTAGAGCCTGCACCAGATTTTACACTCCCATGGTGAGGAGATTCTGCACACAGTGTGGAGCACCAGAGACAGCTGGCGCTAAGCTCCACAATACACAGCCCAGTGGGCCATGCACGCCTAGATATGTATTAAAGGGGCTAACAGACCCAATCACTTTGCGCGCTCGCAGGGGCGAGGGACACAGTGGGGGTGAAAGTAGGACTACTGGGCATGGTATAGTAATGGAGGTTCCTTACCTGGGACACCTCACGCCTGAGGGTTCCCAGGCTTGGGCAAGGCTGGTTAAGCCCCAGACAGACCTTGACCTAGTGTGTGCCCATAGTGACACAGGGACTAGCCAAGTGGAACAGAGGGCGCAGGGCCCATAACCTGATGAACAGCACAGGTGGAATTCATACTCACAGAGACAAAGGAGACTGTGGTGAGATAGGAATAGTGCAGGGAAGCAAAGAGATCTTGCGAGTAGGAGCTGATAGGAACGTCTGATACACCAGAGTGAGAACTGGATCATATTTATGAAGAAGGAAACTAACCTGATACACCAGAGTGAGAACTGGGGTATCAGTGCGTACATGGTACTCTACTTATACATGTTAGAGACAATAGTCTTTGTGCTACAATAGGAGACAAAGGGAGCGTCTTACAATAAGTGAAGTACAATAAGCCCTATAAACAATAAGTGGGCGAAACAAAGGGAATGTACTTAGACAATAAGTACAAGGAAAGTAAAGAACAAAGAGTATATCACAATAAGGATATAACAAAGAGAATCCTAACGCGTACTACAATAAGCAGTCCTTGTGATACATGATGTCATAGATAAGATAATAGTCCGAGATTGTAAAGATCATAATCTAATCTACATGTCTTGTATATCTAATCTAAAGCAGTCCGTTATCTGCATAAGTCCATTGAGCCGCTAAGTGCGCACAGGTCACTTATCAACATTGGAATGTGTGGTAATATGGTTGGCATGGGGTGTAGTATTGGGGTGAATACCTAGGTGAGCATAAGGTGAACACATAAGGCCGGGGCCACAAATTGAGAACAATTGGCGTCACTTACTCGTTATCGGGTGGCATAGCGTGGGAGCTCCAAGAAGCCTCCCACGTATATCGATTGCGCCGCCGAGCTGCTGCCTCCAACAAGCCAGGTGGTGGGAGTCATATTTCCCACCACCATATTAAGTACCAGTCCCGCACAGTATCCACCATGTGTGGTCTTCAATCTACACCTCAGTAGCCAGACATTGCAACATGGAAATATGCATCCCGGCAATCGGCATCACATGGCTTGCCCCTTGCGGTCGGGTTTAATCGGAGTTTGAACAGCAGCGTCCCATGGCTCTGCAAGCCCCGACCTCCTCGGATCAAGGAATACAATAGCCCTATCCCTGCAGCTGTCCATTTCATTCTTGAGTCTGGACTGACCTTCTTTACCAAAATACTGTATATAGGTACTGTAAGTGGGTGACTTCCTGTAGAAATCTGGCAGGTCCAGATAATTAATTTGCATGGCTGGGCCTGAAATTTGTAATCACACAAATAAATTCTGGAGAGACATGTCCCCCATGTGTTGATTTTGCAAAGGCAAACTCACTTCTATACCTTTTTTTTTTGTGGTTGTGCTCCCATTGCAGCTCTATGCCATTGTTCTCAGACATCCTCCCAAGCTCAGTCACCTTTCTATTGGGTCTGGCATCCCAGCATTTCAAGTCTGGAGGATTACCAATATTCTACAGGAGGGTCAAGGACAGGCCTCTGTCCACAAGCTTCATTCAGACCACTGGTGTTACAAACTATTATCATTTTCCTATCACTTGATCATTTCTTTTCGTTGTTCTCATTCTATCCATTTCATCGATCGACTCGTGACTCGTTTACGGTTAGGATCCGATCAGATTCAGGTCTCGGCCCTTATCTCGCACCTACCCCATGATCGTACCATTGGTAGGTTTTGCGACTTTTAGAATCCGCTGATGACGTCAGAGTCCCGCGTGACTCCGCGGAAACTACTAGTACTTTCGATATGACTCATAGTACGATAAGCTCACTAGGACCCGTATCCTAGGATTGCGCCATGTGTTTGGCATAACCAAACACTGTGTACTTGTATATAAGTCGTGTACTACCTAGCTTGTACGGTAGTTCTGACTTCTTGTGTAATACCACATCAGTACTCGCGAACCCGTCTTCGACTTGCCTTTGCGCTTAAGTCCCTCGCTCGCCTTCGTGCCTGAGCTCAGTATTCTCTGACTAAGGTCGATAAGCTCTCAGAGTTAGATCGACTCTTATTCATCCCCGAACTGAGTCCTAACCGACTTGCTCTATCAGAACCCTTGACAAGTTGACTTAGAAGTACACGTCGTACTTAATGCCCCTGTGGTGGCATTACAACTGGTGCAGATGGCGAAGGTCAACAAGTGATGTGCATAGTCCCATCCAAAGACCTAAGCCAGCCATTGAACGTTAATGACAACAACAACAACAATGTTACATGTCTACTGTGTTATGTGTCTACTGGCATGTGGCTCGACTTAAGCAGGTAATTGGTGACACTACTGATAAATGACTTAGCGATATGATGGCCCTCTTGGCACATGATTGTGAGAGTATAACAGTAAGCCCTAAGTGAGGGACAATACTGACTTGAGGATGATGACGATAAGGCAGACCCCTACTAAGAGGAGTGTGAGACTTAGGCTGATAAGGGAGGACAGGAGGATCGAAGACAGAGTAGATTTAAGAAGACCAAGCTGCGGACTATGGTGCAGCTTGGCTAACCTTATATACATATATGCGAGGGCTTTGAAGCACCTCTTAAAAGGTAAATAACCAATCACGTATAGTATAGTTATCGTAAGTGTCCATCCAAGTCATCGCTTATTGTACAATAGTGACCAATCACCTTATCATACAGTACTGGGGTTTTCAGAACTGTTATCATATGAGTCACGTACCAATATCACATGTTACCAGTCTGGGGATACAAGCTACCCGGAGCCCTGCTTTGTGACATACTGGCATGTGGCTCAACTTGAGCACAGATATGGTGACAACTACAAATGACAACTTAGTGATATGCCAGATGACAGCCTTGATGCACGTGACTGGAACTTGAGTATAACAGCAAGCCCTATTCAAGGGACAATACTGACTCAATTGATGATAACAAGAAGGCAGACTCCTAACAAGAGGAGTGCAAGACTTAGAGGCACGATGAGGATTTAGAGAAGAGAAACCCAGTGTTACGAACCCACCCATGCAACCCGTGAAGACAAGGCCATGGGGCATGACTAAGCAAGAGTTATGGCACATGATGTGGGAGCGGATAGATGAAGACTCTCTGGATGAAGGAGAAGAAGAAGAAGTTCGGCGAATGTTAGCCGACTGGGTATCGGATGAAGACAACGACAACGTGTATATTGGAAGACTAGTAGTCACGTGATCAAGTCATGTGATGAAGCCTAGAAGGTTCTGGAAGATGGTGGAAGGATCGGACATGTGTTTGATGGCCCTGACAGGTGACGGGTCTTGTGGTTTCTTATTTGATGGTTGTGGCATGTGTTTTGCCTCATTGTTGTCTCATGATCACCTCATGGATCAGTTTCTGACTGTATTGTTCTGATGGACTTGTTCTATGTTTCACCCTTATCACTGATACCTTATTGGTTCCCTTATGTTGGTCTCACATTCAAGAGGAGTTCTAATACTGATCATAGTAGTATAAGTACTGCGCTACCTTCACTTGTATTCGGTAGCTTTGACTTCTTGGACAATCAGCCTAGTTCCTTGGTGCTTTCCCATTGCTTGCGCTCTCATCCACTACAGTCCTAAAGCAGGATTCTCTTACTATCCATTATCGACTCCAATTCCTGTCTGAAGGAGGACGTCAACGTACCGACAGTCATATTCCAGCAGGTCAACTTACACAAGGCTTTCCTCTTTATCAAAATACAAAGGACTACATGCCTCAGTCAGGCAGACGTTCGGCTGAACGTAACACCCAGAGTAGATTCAAGAAGTCAAAGCTGCCGATTATGGGCACAGCTCAGGTACCTTATATATATATATGTGAGGGCTTTAAAGCACCTCTTGAACCAGGACAACCAATCATGTACAGTATGGTAATCATAAGAGTCAGTCTAAGTCACAGATAAGAGTACATCAGCAGCCAATCACAAGCCATATCTGTATCGTACAAGACTGGGGTTATCAAGTCTGTTATTGTAAGAGTCACAGATACCATTATCACATGCGTCTGGTCCAGGGATACAAACTACCTGAGGCTCAGACTCACATTGTAACAAACAACAGCAGTGGCAAGAGCAAGGGATAAGTGAAGAAGATGACAATTGTGGTGATGAGGGCAAGGATGACAGTGAGCAGGATGAAGAAACCGGACCTGCTAATGGGGACCACCACCATTGCCACTGTGGTATTACACAAGAAGTCAGATCTACCATACAAGCTAGGTAGTACTGGGTTTAAATACAGTTACACAATGTTTGCATAGGGCAAACATATGGCATGATCCTAGGATACAGGTCCTAGTGAGCTATGAAGGCATATCAAGACTAAAAAGTACATGTGAATTCCACGGAACCACGCGTGACACATATAATGTCTGCAGGTCCTAAGAATCGTAAATCGCCCTTCATTATCGTACAATGAAGGGTGCAAGATAGGGGTTGAGACCTGAAACACATGTGAATGTATCACAAACGAGGCACCAACAGAATGTACAATCAGAAGAATGAAATGAGGCTTGAGATAAGGTGAGAAAAGAATATTGTAACACCCTTCGTCTGGACCCTGCAAGTTGTGGGACTAAGGGGTGCCTTTGCAGGAGCCTTTCTGTTCTCCCTCTCCTCCTCCTTTCCTATTTTGGGAATTTATTATAATATTTTTTGCCACAAATATTGCTGGTCTTTTAGCAAAAAAAAAAAAAAACCATGAGAAAAACCAGCTTAGACATAATTTTTGTCAAATCCTTGGTCAAATTCGCACAACCGTGTCAGATCTTTACAAGAATTTTATAAGTCTTTTATTTTATGGGGACAATGGCAGAGGACAAATGGGAACTGGGTAGAGACATGAAGGGATACAGCATTACTGTAAGATAACCCAATTGATCGGGACTCCTCTCACTCGTACCACCATCATGCCCCCAAAAACCGATCTACCTCCCCCCCCTATCACCCCCCAGCAGATCGCTGGAGTACTCTCCTCTGCTGCCTCGGGAATAGAGAATATCCTCTCTAAGTCGCCAGGCAAAATAGGGGAAATACAACGAATACTGTGCTCGTTTCAAGCCCGCCCCACCATCCTAAAAGTCTTAGAGAGCGCTCCCACCTCTCAACCACCAACACTCTCCCCTCCCACGTAATCAAGGATGTCAGAGACATCAAGACCACTCTATTGGCACTTCAGAAAGTGATCTCAGCCGGGCCACAACCCAGCAAACCCCCCTCAGAACCCAAGACTCCCAGGGCAGAACCGCAGAGACCCTGCCAAAGGTCTCAGGCCAAATCATCTCATCATTCGCTAAAGCTGCTGCTTTACCCCCCACGCCCCAGTGTGGTGGTCAGCTTCTCACACTCCGCCTGGGACGGAGCAAGGCCCACCTCGGCCGAGCTCTGCGATGGCATCAACAACGCCCTACTGGCTGCCCACATCGAACAAGTTCGCATATCTGCCGCAAGGTGGACAGCGAGGGAAAAC